>SEYY01007341.1:37500-47500 GCA_009176605.1 Armadillidium nasatum
ATTTCATTCTGTTAACCTTATGGATAACGTACCACTGTCATTGATTCACTACAAGTATACTGTAATATACCTCCACCTTACGCTCACTTGTTCCATTACTGTTGGGGAAGATACCTTCGTATCTGCCTATGCTAAGCGTTCTACAGTTCTGCCCAACGTATCATCACAATTTTATAGATGTTAATAAGTGATCATCTGGTCTGAACAGGCTTACGCTTACCGTACGTTCGACCTATTTACCAGTTGCCACATATAATGTATGACTCCACGGGTGGGTATGTGTGTTATGTCTTTAACTGTGCATTTATTTCCCTACCTAGGTTCTTTAAACATGATTTACCCAGTATTGCCTGTTTAATAAGATCCCAGGGTTTGTCGTTATATAATTAATATCTACCCTGTTTATATACCCATTCAATCTTGCGAAAACGCGACTTTTATTCCTATTCCAATAATAATAATAATAATTAATAAACCTCAGTGAAGGAGCAGTTATCTTTATACAGAAATAATCAGTTTTCATTTATGCAAGAATTTGGTATCGGTTTTTTTTTACCGATACCGATACTTATAAAACTTTTACATTTCGATACCATGAACTTTGCCTATACGAGCTGATACAGATACTTGACTCTATCCCTAATATATATATATATATATATATATATATATATATATATATATATATATATATATATATATATATATATATATATATATATATATATATTATATATATATATATATATATAATAGTAAATAAATTTAAATAATTTTTTCCCTTATGAAAAGCTTTGACTATTTGCGATTCTAATCAGATTATTATTATTATTATTATTATTATTATTATTATTATTATTATTATTATTATTATTATTATTTTTATTAAGTTACTCAATAGTCTATATAACTCTTTTTAATTAATCCCCAATTAGCTTTCTCGAGTGCAATTATAAAAGTTGTTAAAGATTCCAATTTTGTTTTCTTATAAATGTGATCATTATATATATATATATATATATATATATATATATATATATATATATATATATATATATATATATATATATATATATATATATATATATATATATATATATGTATGTGTGTGTGTGTTAAAACTTTTTATTGTCATAGGTATCTTCTTTTCACCATGGCCTTTCATCTACGTGTACAATAGTCTACAAGGTAAACGGTTTCTCCCATCCTAGGTTTTGAACTTGTCACGTTCGTGTTGTTCATAGAGTATTACATCAGTTTTCCAATTTTTCAGAAGGAAAATTAGTTTTGAACTTTGTATTTTTCGATCGCACATATTTGTATAGTTCCTTAAATATTCAGTTGCTTCACATTCAGTTTGATCAACTACTTTACCACTTTCCATGTTTAGATTAACTATGCAATGTAATATTAACGTAACGTCAGCACTCCTGAAAAGCAGTAGATCCCACATTTTTAATGAGAGCTGTATGAGTAGAACCACCCCAGATGGGCAAGGCATTCTTCATACAGGGGCGAGCTCCCCTCTTATAAAGAGCAAGCAACTGGGTTTGCATGAAGAAATTTTGAAGCTCCCTCAGAACACTCAGCCTCTTGGAAGCTTGTTTAGAAGTAAATAGAAATAAATAATGTAACCGTTCCAAGAAAGATCACAATGAAAAGAAATACCAAGAACATTAAAAGCAGCTGAAAGCTCGAGTTGTGAGTATTTGAAGAAGATATTATAGTTGTATTTAAAATAATGTCGAAATGTAAGATGAAGTATCTGAATTTTTGAGGCACTGAAAGGAACCATATTTTCTCTGCCACAATCTGAAATACGAGAAAGATCAGATGGTAGTTGCTGTTTAGTTGGACGTCTTTCAAATTAAAGGAATTACTAAGGGTATTGGGACGGACAGGTGATGAAATAATAGAGAATCTCAGTAATGAAAAGTAAAAAGTTGATGCTAGAACAGAACCCTGAAGAGCACCTCTGTTAATAGATTTAAAGGATGAACAGTAACCATATCCATTTTGTGTGTGTGTGTGAGAGAGAGAGAATGAGTCGTCTGCAGAGCAGGTAATTTTTTTTTTTGCAGTCCTCAACTCCAATTCCGGCTCCATCATTTTAAAATAATACTCCTCCGGTTCCGCTTCTGAGCCTTTTTTATTGTATTTAAAAAAAAAAAAACAATTCAACTCCATATTCTGCTGCCACCTTAAAATTCTTTTCATTTGACTCCTGCACGGCTACTCTCAAAACTTTGCGTCTCTAACTTTGGTTCAACAGCCCTAGTATATGGTATGTAGATGAGATATGTAGATATGATGGCTCAACAGCCCTAGTATATGGTATGTAGATGAGATATGTAGATATTATATGAGATGAGATACTGTATTTCTTCACCTTAAAAAGTTTTGTTTTTATCGAGTTTTACGTTCCTTGGATTGTGGGAAGGAGGAAATATTGTTATTTAGGTTGAAATAAAACTTAAAGAATTGTGGAGAGAGTGCAAGTTGTTTGACTGAAAGTTGGGCCATAGCCAGGCTTTAGGTCTTGCATTCATTCACTGCAAAAATTGTCCTAACGAATCGTTGGGACAAGCGGTAAAAATGTCACAGTAAAATTTCCAATTGATAAAAGACATGTTAAGCATAAGAATGTCGCTTCACCGATTCATTTTTTAATAAGAAAATAACTGAAAAAAATTTGTTGTGACATTCTTGCCACTTCTCCCAACGATTCGTTAGGACAATTTTTGCAGTGTTTTTATATACCCACTTTTGTTAGAAAGTGGAAAACGACCACGGAAAATTTTCTTTCAGTGAGAAAAAAAAGTCAGATAATATATTATTATCTACCCATGCCTACCATACCATAATATGGTGCCTTACTGGCTACCATACTATCGTTATTCCCAACACAAGCAAAGAAACTTCAATTAATATACACATTTTAGAAAACACGCATATATATATATATATATATATATATATATATATATATATATATATATATATATATATATATATATATATATATATATATATATATATATATATATATATATATATATATATATATATATATATGCTTTCAGCATTTTTTTTATTAATTTTTATATATAGAATTCATAATTCAAATTAAAATGCATTTTAAAAAATCATTCAAATAAATAGTATGCTTACTCACTTCAGGATCTTCCTTTTGTTTTCTGACATGTTATTTCATTTTTTGACTAATATATTATATATATATATATATATAATATATATATATATATATATATATATATATATATATATATATATATATATATATATATATATATATATATATATATATATATATATATATATATATATATATATATTACGCTTTCCACCTTTCTACTTTCGTGGGGATGGTGCCCGCCATAATTCCTTCACACACGTACATACATACCTCATTTTTCACCCAGCTCTCTCACCACTCCTCTCCTCCCTCTGTCCTGCCCTTTTCCAAACTCAAACCCCTTCCATCCTAAATCTCCCTCACACTATCCATCCTTCTTGACTTTGGCCTCCCTCTCCCTCCCTCAACCTCGGATTTAAGCATTCTGCACATCATCCTGTCTTCATCCACTCTACACACATGCCAAAACTACCTTAGTACACCCTCTTCTGCTCTATCAGCCATTCCCCTTCTCCATTCACATATCTCCCTTTTATATCTTTTCTGATCCTATCTACCCTTCTCAAAACATCTGAGTCCCTTCATCTCAAATACATTCAATCTTTTCCTCACCTGAGCATTTATCATCCATGTATCACATCCATACATTGCAGATGATAAACACACACACACTCAATCTTCGTACCTTAATTTCCTTTGACATTTTTCCCTTTCTTCTACACTTCCCTTAATCTCCCCCATCACTTTCATTCCTTCTTCCACTCCATTCTTAATTTTCTTTCTATCTCCCCTTTTGCATCCACCAACATTCCCAAATATTTGAATTCTTCCACCTCCTCCAATCTCTCACCCCCCACCTCTATACACCCTCCATATATATATATATATATATATATATATATATATATATATATATATATATATATATATATATATATATATATATATATATATATATATATATATATATATATATATATATAAAAGGCTAGATGTTTCGAATTGTGAATATTGCATTAAATTGAAAGTTTTTATTTTATGACCAAAATAGAAATTGGTGGATAAGATACTGCCAACCAAATTACTATTTCAATTTGGTTGGAACTTTTTTTAGATGTTTGGGGAAATTGTTTCGGCATTTATTAATCTAGTTGTCTCCTGTGTATGTAACGTTTCAAATTTTTGTATTTAAAAAAAAAAAAATCGTTTATTTTCGTTCTTTAACTGGTTTTGTTTATTATTTTAACCCTTTCACGTTAAAACTTTTATCTTAAAGTAGATCCGAAATTTTTGGCTCATGGTACCTTAAGTGAAAAAATGTGAATGATTTTGCCCATTAGTAGCAACCTATATTTTTTATATTAGTAACCTATATTTTTGAGACTTATACAATTTTTCCTTTTTCTTTATTTTTTTTTATATGGCCTCTCGTGGGCAAAGGCCAAAAACCTGCTAATTTCCAACAGAGTTGGGAAAATACCGGAAATCTGATCAAGTTAGGCCGACATGTCCCGATTCACGACAGGTGTGAAAGTCAGATAAAAGGGCTGTGTTTCAGACTTTACTAGAAGAATACATGTAAGATTGAACATAGCGGTTAAGTCTGAATATGTATTAACGCTTTTAATGCAGACAATCTCTTTCTCACTCAAAATGTTGCATTATTCGTACCTATTTTCTTCAGTCAGCTTATCACATTACCTTTATGCAATTTTATGATTTTAAATGTTTTCTAAACAATGTTGTTTTATCTACATTTTATCTAAAATTTTCCTCATGACAATCTTAAGATTAAAACTCTTTACTACCTCTCGTTATGTTTATACAGAATTGCTGACATACCTTGTAAATCGAAATTCCACCAAACGCATACCATCAGTCTATGGTCGAACCTTTTGCGTTTTCAGTAGGTTCTGAAACTTTATACTTGGTTTCAGACATTTATTTGCCTTGGTTGATTACTTGAAAAAGATCCACATATCCTAAAACATCCGTTCTGATGATGTATAAGGAATTAATTTCTATTTGCTACTTTCAAACCATGGGATGCAATGCCACATCTAGTAGTTATATTTAGAAATTCTTTGAGCTGACGACGAGCCATATATTACGGTTATTTGTAAGCTTATTACAATTAGCAGCTCGTGAATGGTTTTCACAATATGTCGCAATCAGTTATCAAAATACAACTAATTTTCATAAATTGTTTGTTACCACTTTAAGATTTTCTAACCTTTACATTTGATACTATCATTATGTCCTTATTATGTTATTTAGAATAAATATTTTCGTTGTTTCATGCAATCGTTCATAATCCTGCAATAAAGAAAACTATGTATATTATGTTATAGTTATGCTTGCATGAAAAACAAGTAAGAATAAAACAAAACGAATGTCGATTGTAAGCAATTCTGAGTTAACAAATTATAGAAAGGTAAATGTCGAAAAATTCATAGAACACCTATATATATATATATATATATATATATATATATATATATATATATATATATATATATATATATATATATATATATATATATATATATATATATATATATATATATATATATATATATATATATATATATATATATATTATATATATATAATATATAAGTATTTAAAAATAATTATATTAAACTATTATCTTACACTACCGCTAACGGGCAGAGCCCCATTCAAGGTGGGGTTGTTAGATCAATAAAGTAGGTTAAATAATATAGCCTACACGAATTCCTTGCGTAAAACCTGGTTGTAAGACCCATAGAGTACAGAATAATTAATCCAGCATTTGCCCAAGGAACCTATTAAAAAGATTTGATAAACACTCTTAAAAATGAGAATTTAGTTTATTATGTGAATATTCATCTAAATTTCTTTTTGGGAGCACCGCATTAGTATTCTTTACCGATTTTTGTTAATCGGTTTTAAAATCTCTTGAAGTCGTTATTTGATACTGATTTTTATCAGTTTATCAGTGAGTTTTTTTTTTGTGGCCAAAGACGTAAACATCAACGCTTGTCGACGTCATAAATTCATTTTGATTTCAAATTCATTATTTCTTTTCTCTCAAACTCCTTCAGATGTATTTTGATTATAAATATGTAGAGCTCAGTAGTATAGGCCAGATGCTTCTAATAATAATAATAATAATATTAATAATAATAATAATAATAATAATAATAATTTATATTGTTACTATTATTATTATTATAAAAGTAATATATATATATATATATATATATATATATATATATATATATATATATATATATATATATATATATATATATATATATATATATATATATATATATTATATATATATATATATATATATATATATGAAGAGGAAGTTAGAGGCCCAAATATTTTCATCGAGCTTTTCCCAAGTCGATAAAATCGGCAATGTTTTATTCATCATTGTAATGGATCTACGCTCGCCTGTCCATCATTTTGCTGGATATATATATATATATATATATATATATATATATATATATATATATATATATATATATATATATATATATATATATATATATATATATATATATATATATATATATATATATATTATAAAAAATATATGTTTGGTTTGAAAAAGGAAAAAGAAAAAAAGGTTAAAAAGAAAATGATAAAGTTTCAGCAATATATATATATATATATATATATATATATATATATATATATATATATATATATATATATATATATATATATATATATATATATATATATATATATATATATATATATATATATATATATATATATATATATATATATATATATATATATATAAAGAGAGAGAAATATTTTTTGGAGTATATACATGTATATGAATTTTCACAAGCGATTGAGTGAAGCGTTCCCCTTCTCTTGTTGATGTGGTGTGTCCAGATATGAAATATTCAATGAAATAAAGAGGAGGAGAAGACCCAAGGGCTGCGGTCGACGTCTTTTTTGCGGCCAATGATTATGCAAGAGGGAATGACAGTTATAAAGTGTCTTGCGGCACCCATCCTCCTTTCCCTCAATTTTTTTTTTTTTTTTTTTTTTTTAAATGATTTTGGATGGTAAATTGCCCTTTGGACGTTAATGTTACATATTATCTGTAAAATAAAAATTTTTGACAGTTTTTAACAGTAATTTTGAGTTAAAGTGAATAAATTTAAAAATGTAAAAAAAAACAATTTAATTAACTTTGGAACTCATAGAGTTTATGTCAATGTTTTAAAATATTTACCTTATAAAGGCCAATTTTAATTAACTATAAATTTAAAATAATTTTGCTCGTAAAAAAAAAAAAAAAAAAAAAAATATATTATATATATATATATATATATATATATATATATATATATATATATATATATATATATATATATATATATATATATATATATATATATATATATACTGTAAAGAAACGTAATTTTATTTATGGAGTTGTACTATATCGTCCTCCTCCGATACGCATCGAACACCCGACGATACATAAGTTAAATAGCATAAAAGAATATAAGGGAAAGATGATATTCGAAAAAGGGTAATGAAATAAGGGCAATTGAATGAGGGGAATACTCGGTCCGTGGAATATGGTATATGACGCATTATTCCTTATGAAATGTATTTGGCAAGCGGGTTTCTCTTGATGTGATTTTGATGTTTTTCTCTACGTTTATTCAATTCCATAAAAAAAAGAGGGTCAGGCAAATAGTATAATTGTTATATTTATTAGTTTAATATATATAGGCATATATATATATATATATATATATTATATATATATATATATATATATATATATATATATATATATATATATATATATATATATATATATATATATATATATATATATATATATATATATATAAGAGGGTAATTGAGAGTGGAACTCATTGAATACTTGATAGAGAAAAACAAAGGAAATGGTATGGCCATGTGAGGAGGATGCATGAAGAGAGATGTCCTGCCAGATTCTACAACTAGTTCCCTCAGGGTAAAAGACCTGTAGGAAGACCACGGAAGAGATGGAAAGACGGAATTGCCGCTGCGATGGAAAGAAGGGGAGACGATCTATGAAGGAGGTGGAAGATATGGGATTGTAGCATGACAGGTCGGTGTGGAAAGGGCTTCGCTTCGCAAACTACAGGGTGTAGCCCTACCGGCGCTTGATTGTGATGATATATTGTGTTTGTTTGTGTGTGAGGGGAGGGGAGAAAAGTAGTTATATAACTGCTTTATTTTTCAAGTTTATTATTATTATTATTATTATTATTATTATTATTATTATTATTATTATTATTATTATTATTATTATTATTATTATTGTTTTGACGTCTTGTCATATATTTTATTTGTTAGTTCTTTATATAATACACTCTAATATTTCGACTAAAGTTGTTTTTCACTCACATTAGTATTTAATTAGTTTATTATTATTATATTATTATAACTAAAATAATGTTTTAAAACACCTAAGATCTTTTTTTTTTTTTTAATGAATACAAGTAAAGATATTTACTGCTATTTATTATTATTATTATTATTATTATTATTATTATTATTATTATTATTATTATTATTATAATTTAATTATTTTTTTATAAACTAAGTTTTAGATTTGCAAAAAAAAAAAAATAATATATATATAAATAAATAAATAAAAAATTGTTTTTTAATGGGGTTACATCAAATGTATGGACACAACTTCACTTTAATAGTTTTATCGAATTTAAAACCTTTTCAAATACGTGCTTACGCACGCTCGCACACACACACACACACGCACACACATTCACACATACACACACAACACACACACACACACATATATATATATATATATATATATATATATATATATATATATATATATATATATATATATATATATATATATATATATAATATGAATATAAATATATACATATATATTATGCAAATTTACCATGATGAATTTTAATGCATTAAATATCCATAATCCTTGAGCGTTATGTAGCGATAAAACTCATGGTTGATTATAAAAAAATATTTAATACTACATAAGATAAGTATGCAGAACGTGTATTTATGTACGTTGCCTTCGTGTACATGCGTACGTTCATGTAAATAATAGAGAATGTGTATTGTAAAATAAAGCACTTTTTATAGGAGGGGAGGTCTTGGTAAAGACAGGATCAAAAAATAGGATCATTGCTATTAATTCCGCCATTCTAAGTTCTTCGTTTCCCCGTCGGTCTTCTCCCGGATTTTATAGTGGCCCTTGTGCAGCATGAAATAAAGGCTTAGTTTCGTGTGTTATCTGATTTTCTGTAGGGTACGAAGCGCAGATAAGCATTTATGATCCTAATTCCTTCGTGAGATTAAGCTAATAATCGCGTGCACCTTATTTTGTGGCTAAAATACGAGATTCATATATATATTTTTTTTCTTCGTATGAAGATTTAGGAATGTGGATTAGTCAGCGTGGAGGACATTTAGAGAAGATTCTACACTTGTTACGGATATTGGGGATATTTTTTTCGTCTTCTTTTTTTGGGGAGTTTTGGACATTTTTTACGACTTCTAGTCTGGATTTATTTGTTTCTGGATTTCCATTAATCTTTTTGCCTCATTCCATATGTGGAAAAGTTGGGTCAGACTTTTTTATCGACTAGAGTTAGTTTCTCTGTCGCAAGCCCCTATCTTCCCATTTCTTTTTACAAATTAAAAGATTTCGTTGATAAAAATTTGTACTTATTAAGAAGTAATATTAATAATAAAACTTATTTGTTGTTTAATAAAACTACTAATATTATAAGTAGCAGTAATAAACCTATTTTTGGTTTA
>SEYY01007341.1:50000-57500 GCA_009176605.1 Armadillidium nasatum
TATTGGCAATTTCTTATTGCTGATTTTTTCACTCTCAATGCCAATTTTATTTGTTGTCTCGTCTCTAGGTACTGGAAGACATTCGGTTTGGAGTTGGTCTCTTTTAGTTATTTCAGAAGATACGTTCTGATAAACTACTTTTTTTAAATTTCCTCATTGTACAACCTTGTTTATTCGTTGGCAAGAAATAAGAATCAATTATATTGTCGTTTTTTTTTTTTTGTTTCTTACCTCCATACCGTGAATAGAACAAACAACATGAAGTTTTTACCCCTCCACCAATTAGTCAATTTAACATAGCACACCGTACAACGAATATATTGTGTCCACTCCTGAGCTCCAGTTTCTACAACAAAGTAATGTTTGTAAGCTTTCCTTATGATGGATAACATCCTGTTCTTATGCTTTGTAAAGGTGATTTCTCTACTGATGTAGCAGAAACTCACTGGTTGATTTTCTTTAAAATTTCAATGGATTGTTTAACGGCATTTTTTACGAACGATTAGATAATGGCATGTGTATTGTTCCAAACTATATATATATATATATATATATATATATATATATATATATATATATATATATATATATATATATATATATATATATATATATATATATATATATATATATATATATATATATATATATATATATATATATATATATATATATATATATATATATATATATATATATATATATATATATATATATATATATATATATATATATATATATATATATATATATATATATATATATATATATATATATATATATATATATATATATATATATATATATATATATATATATATATATATATATATAATATATATATATATATATATATATATATATATATATATATATATATATATATATATATATATATATATATATATATATATATATATATATATATATATATATATATATATATATATATATATATATATATATATATATATATATATATATATATATATATTCCCGTGACTATTTCACGTGATTGGAGCCATTATAAATAAGGTTTTTCAGAAGGCTTAGTGAACAAACGTCGATGAGAGAGAGCGAGAGTGAGTTTGTCGTTTACAAAGTGTTTTTAAGCGTTCGATACTTTTATTTATTTTTAATTTATTTATCGCTGAGAAAGTTTTAAGTATAGAACTGACTTTATTTAGACGTTATTATAGCAATATTTTATTATGACTTGTGTCAATATAATTAAATAAGATACACACACCTTTCATTTTATATATATATATATATATATATATATATATATATATATATATATATATATATATATATATATATATATATATATATATATATATATATATATATATATATATATATATATATATATATATATATATATATATATATATATATATATGACAAACTTTGAGAGAAATTTACTACTTTCATTTATAGATGAACACATAATTATGAAAAACGTTCACTTCTTTTACAGATTGTCGCAATTATAATTGATATTTGTTGGATGCATAGAACGTGCAGTACATAAAAAGAGATCTAGACTCATATTTGGTTAATAAAATTGTAATTTTCAGCTCTTGTGAATATTAGGAAGTTGGAAAATTTCTTTCTTTTTAGGTTAAATAAATTCGTGACCGATACCTTCTCAAACCAGGTTTCAAACTTTTTTTTTAATTAAATTGGAAGTCAAGCTACGGGTTTATTATTATCTTCTATATCTTATTAATATTATTCCGTTCACTTTTTTCGTTCATTTGTTTTTTATAAGAATTTTGGTCAAACCTATATTAAGTTGCTTCACCAAATATATTATATATATTTATATATATATATATATATATATATATTATATATTATATATATATATATATTATATATATATATATATATATATATATATATATATATATATATATTAAATATTAATTTTTTTTTTTTTATTTTTTTTTATTTTTTAAATTTATATATTTTAATAATTAACAAGACCATATTAAATAATAATAAATAAATAAATAAATAAATAAATAATAATAATTTTTTAAATAAATAATAATAATAATAATAATAATAATAACAAGCCCATAAGCGTATCCCGTAGGGATACGCATATGAGCTTATTATTATTATTATTATAAAAATTTATGTGAAACAGTATAAAACAGAAAAATTCAGTATGTGGATCAAATTAATTTATTGAACATTTGTCAGGAACTTTTTTTTTTTTTTTTTTTTAATGAAGATATTGAATGAAATGAAACTTTTAGCATATTGTATGATATTATTGAACGAAAGAAATTTGAGAATTTTTTGAAAACTTTCCAAAATTTTAAATAAGAAATTACTCACTTTCTTTGAACAATTCATTTATTCTTTCTTATAAATATTTAATTTTTTTTAATAATATTAATATATACTTTATTTGAGTAGAGCATTTCCTAAGAGTTTTTTAGAACCTTATAACAATTTGAGTGTGATATTGCAACAGTAAATAAATTATTAGACTTCCAAATAAATCAGAGCAAATTATTAGAACTCTTATAAAAGCACTTTTTTGCAGTTGACAATCTTTTCTGTTTCTTTTGTAACGTTATCAGAGAAACATTAAATGTATTTAAATATTTTAGGTGGCATGTTGAATATCGGGAATGAAAAAAAATAAAACATGTAGACCCCTTAACCCTCCCCGGGGCTTTTTTTCAGGAAATTTTTTTTTTAACATTCTCTACATAACACTTTTTCTCCACCCCTTCTTAAAGAAAATATTAAAGGATATTCTACAACAGAAAACTCATTTAGAATGGGAGGAATGACGTCTTAGTTTGCCTCTTCATAACCCTTTAAAGCATGTTAGGTAGTTTTGATTTTCATTCGAATGTATTTCATTGTAAGGTAAATAAATATAGGTTCCTGTCTTTTATATATATATATATATATATATATATATATATATATATATATATATATATATATATATATATATATATATATATATATATATATATATATATATATTATATATATATATATATATATATATATATATATATATATATATATATATATATATATATATATATATATATATATATATATATATATATATATATATATATATATATATATATATATATATATATATATATATATATATATATATATATATATATATATATATATATATATATATATATATATATATATATATATATATATATATATATATATATATATATATATATATATATATCTTACCGGGCCAATGCCCTAGGCCCCTGCAACTATGGGTTCTTTGTGTGAAAGTCTTAACGCAGTTGAGAGATAATTAAACTCAAAATAGTTATTTATATCATTAATCACATTTAAAATCTATAACGGATTCTCACAAATTGATCTATAATCAATTTAACTTTAAAACAATAAAATTAGCCATTACAATGTACAAATTATCACAAATTCAGTTCCGTTTGCTTCACGACATGAGGCAACCTCAGGCACAAGAGCACTTTTCAGCCAATTGTGCATCATCTGGGACAAACGGCGCCGTCCTGCCCGTCCCACCAGCATCCGGTACAATACCCTTTTGAAACAGGTTGATACCGTGGTCAATACCGTCTGTACCATTCACCAACTTTTTACATCGGATCACCCTCTGTTCGAGATCGACACTGTTAAACCTGACGAAACTTATCTGTATGTAAGCACTGTTTCTTCCCACTCACAACTATAATAACGTTAAAAAAATCTGTCAAGACAATAATACACATATCACAATAAACTAATTACTAAATAGTACCCATAACTTAAAAGCTTAAATTAAACCTTTGCAAAAGTAATAAATAACGGATTAAAATCACTTCACTTTTTCAACACCTCATATCGTTTTCCTTTAGTCCTTTTAACACTAGTCACTTTACTAAACGTACTAAACTCCAGTTTCTCTCAGTGATCATTTCTAAAGCTTTAAATTTCTCTCTTTTCATTTATATACTTGGTAGTTAATTTTATAAAACTCACATCTCACAGGGTGTCCCAGATGTCGCTCACCAAATAGATTTTGGAAAAGAAAATTGATATTAATAGATTACTTTTTTAATCATAGCACATGCTCAAAATGAGCATTAAAACACACATCTATTCTCTTCACGAAACTATCCTTCACACTCCTGAGGGTTTTATGGGTGATCATTTGGCATGTAGTTGTTATTCCATTCCTTAAATCATCAAGGAAATAGTCAAGTGGGGTAAGATCAGGTGATCGGGGTGGTCACTCCACGGGTCTTTTGTTAGGAAAGGCCTGGTCCAGGTGGTCACGCACTCTATGTTGCAAAAATGTGCTAGAGTTCCATCCTGCTGATAAAAGACGTTCTGTCGTCGACGTATGGGAACATCCTCAAGGTATTCTGACAAGAAGGTTTGCATTAATTTAAAATAGGTTTCAGCAGTGACGTTATCAATTGAAGTATGGGCCAGTGATTTCCTCCTCCCAGATTCCAGTCCACACCGTGGTATCTGGATTGTTATCTGACCAATAACGCATATTGTGCCGGTTCATCTGATCATTCAAATAAAAAATGACTTCATCACTGAAAAATATTGACGAATCCATATGTGCGCACATCCATTTACAAAATTCCATCCGTCTATCTGTGTCATCACCATGTAGAGCTTGCATAAGATGTACTTTGTAAAGGATGAAATTTGTACGTCATGAGAATACGATGCACTGATAATTTGCTTATCTTTACCTCCTGTCTTATTCTTCTGACTGATTTTACAGCACTTTTCACAACATTCGCCAAAACTAAGGTGGATGTTTCTTTATCAGTTGCCCTCTTTGGTCGCCCACATCTCGGACTGTCAGCAACTGAGCCAGTTTCTTGGAAGCGTTTGATTAAACGGCAGACAGTGGTATGGCTCAATGGTTGTCTCTCAGGGTGGCTGCGGTTGAATTCATATTACTGAGCGGTGTGTAGCCCCTTGTCTTCCAAACATGAAAAGAAATTGAACTTTTTTTCTTCTGCGCTTAGTTTCTCAGCCATAATGCAATTGGAAATCAGAAAATAAATTGCGTCAATATATTTTTTCGAAAACCTGTATGGTGCCTGACATCCGGGACACCCTGTATATATATATATATATATATATATATATATATATATATATATATATATATATATATATATATATATATATATATATATATATATATATATATATATATATATATATATATATATATATATATATATATATGCGCGTGTGCATGCGTGTGCATGCGTGTGTGTTTGTGTAGGTGTGTATACAAAATAGCTGAAATAAAAGTATTGAAAACACAAGTTAGTTTATTAATTACTACGAAACCGAATCACATAGATTGATTTTTGTTTTTAATGTTCATCTTTCTTATGTTTGGTGAAATTCGAGATCAAATCCATGGAATAATAATAAGCTTCTCCCTTCATTTAGGGAGACTTTTCTCCCATTTATTTACTAGGGTTATTATTTTTGGTTTTTTGTCTTTTCTTATTATTTATTAAATTAGCTTTGGGTTATTATATATATATATATATATATATATATATATATATATATATATATATATATATATATATATATATATATATATATATATATATATATATATATATATATATATATATATATATATATATATATGGAATTGTCATATTTGTAGTTGTAAGGGAAAATAAAAGAATTATTAAGAAACATTTATTTTCGTTAAATACCTCAAATATTTCTTAACCTATAGAATTTATTATTTCATAAATGTAAATTTAGCAGGAGTTATATAGCCTGAATAGACCAGAGCTGGGTAGTTTTAAAATTTAATCATAATTAATAAATTTGTAACTATTAAAAAAAAATCTCTGAGTTAATAAAAATAAGGCATGTGTCTACTTGAATTTTTTATAAAAATATTCAGTGAATTACTTCAGAAATATTTTAGGAAGTAATACTAATTAAATCAAACCTCACGGCAGCTCCGTCATCACTTGGGAGTTGGTTGCCCTCCGGTGATGGGATCGGTGACACCAAAACTTCGCCGCAGGCTTGCTCTGGTGGACAATCTTCTTTTTTTTCATTAGTTTCTGAAACTTTCACGATCCTCATTCTAATTTCCACTTTGTGGAACACCTACTTGCTTGTTTTTGACCGAACTCAGGTACTTGACCGTTATGACGACAAACCCTTCTATTTTCCCTCTTAACTTTCCTTATCCTTAATTTTCAGCCAAAACCGGTTGTTGTGAATATGTGCTCAACGATATTGTTTGTTCTCGGGTCTCTAATTGAAGTTTTCCTAATTTTTTACCTTGTAGTTCAGATTCTGTCGTTAATCTAGAGCTAAATTCTTTTGTTCTCTTTATCTCCCAACTCTTCTAATTATCCAAAATTTTCTGAACTTCAAAATAGTACACATACTCTCTCCATCTTTCAATATGAAACTATCTTTCTACTTGATTTCAGTGTTCACCACCCCAAATAGCTTTCTCCTAGTTCTCAAGAAACAGCCGGTAAACTTGCCTTCTGTTTTTCAGTTCATAATAACGTTGAAAAGATGATGCAACTCCCTACTCTTATCCTTGATCGTCTTTGACCTTTTCTTAACTTTTTATCATTCTCCAAATACTGTTAAAATCTTTCAACCTCTGGTTTCCTCCGATCACCTTATCATTGTATTCTCTTTTCTATCAAAGTCTTTTTCAAGAAAGATTCTCTTAATTTGAAGAAATATTTTTTGGAATTTCGTTGCCATAAACTGATGGACTTGCGGTCGTGAATCTTTAACTTTCCTTGGAATGATATAGAGGGAATGACCACTCGGAGTATACACGTAACCTAGGTGATTTTGTTTGGCACGGAGGCTTAAGTTCCATATTCTTTCCTTTCAGCTAAAACTAGCATACATTGATTTAGTTCTTGTTCTGGTGTTATTTGCCTGAGGTATGCTGCCTTCAGGACATACCATCGTCTTCAAACTCCAGAAACTCATGCAACTCATATTTTTTCCCTGAATCGTGCAAAATCTTTCGTTACTCTATAAATTCTTTGCACCATAGAAACACTATAATCTTTTTGGTTCCTCTTCCTTTTCCTCACGCGGTTTCTGGCATTTTTTTAAAAAAAATGTTACTCTAACTTTGCTTCTTCCTTTTTCCCTCAACAAGTATCTTCCCATGGCACAACTGCCATTTTGTTTCTTGTTAAAACTGAACTCTTCGCTCAATCTTTACCTATAATTCCGCCAAGAAGATTCCGAAGCCATTCCTCCGACAAACCCCCTATAACTCATTTATGCTTAACATTATAGTTTTAAAGACGTTATTTTAGCTCTCTTAAAGTTCAACACTAAGTAAGCTCAGGGTCCTGTTGTTATCCCTCCTGTGGTTCTGAATTTGGACCCCGTCTTTGTAAACTATTTCTTCTCTGTCTTTCTACATTGACCTTCCCTTCCTACTGGAACAGTTGT
>SEYY01007341.1:62500-67500 GCA_009176605.1 Armadillidium nasatum
CTATAATCTATTGAGTCAAATATTACTAATACAAATAAATTTATTTAATTTTCACCATATTTCCATTGAATATATATATATATATATATATATATATATATATATATATATATATATATATATATATATATATATATATATATATATATATATATATATATATATATATATATATATATATCACGGACCTCGTCCCTCATCGGTATCTCAAACTTTCTTCCAGCCTTACAGATGAGGTACTGCATCTCGCAATATTACACACTAGCACGAATTTTTTTTATTTTCATTGATAATAAAATTTAAGAGAGAGAAAATCCGAGGTTGTTTTCAATGACATTAAAAATTCATTTCTTTCATTTATGTACCAGGCTTAATTTCCTGCAAAACCATAATATCTTTTAAACAAAGCAATCATCCTTTATCATTCCTTGATAGCCTTAAAAGTTTCTTTTTCTCGTTGTTTTTTCTTGGAAAGATCATATTGTTTTTCTAATTAAAAATATGCTTTCAAACGCTTTCAGTACAATTTTACACCGCCCCTATTGCTTGTTTTGTATGGAGGTGTTTTCCGTTTTCAAATGGAGTATTCGTATAATATCTTTAGCGTAGAAAACTAATTTTGAAATCCTACTCTTGGTCTCTCAAAAGCTCGCATTATCTCTTATTCCATTTAACCGTCATTCATTCTTGTTCTACTGGTCAAATGAGAATCATTCTTTCGAACTCTTATACGGATCCTCATTTGAAAAGAATTCGTTTGACTTCCTATTTTCATCCTCTCTCTTACAGAACTCCGAACCAGGTCTATGAACATGTCCATTTTTTTAATTAATGTACTATCCTGGTAAAACCTATAATTGACTTGGATCTTCTCTCTTATCCTAATACACATGTTTCTAGGGATGGGCCGGATAGTGAATTTGCCGAATTACAGGATATCTGCAAAATATAAAAAAAAACGGATACTGGTTATCCGGTTTTTACTAACTGCCCGGATATTCGGATAAAATTGTTGGATATTCCTTAAAATTCACATTAATTAATAATTTAACTTATGAGTGGCATATATATATATATATATATATATATATATATATATATATATATATATATAGTATATATATATATATATATATATATATATATATATATATATATATATATATATATATATATATATATATATATATATATATATATATATATAGGGTGGCCACCCCTAAAAAAAAGTACATTTCTAAGGTTAAAAAAAATCAACTGTTAAAGGTAACTATATATATATTATTTGTGCACATGAAATGTCATTCAATACAGTTTTAAGTCATCATGTTTTAAAGATAATATTCTGCAAATTTTTCGCCGTCATTGTCTGTATTCTCTTTGAGTCATTTTCTGAAGACTGCTATGTTCCGACGCGCCATGTCAGGTGGAATAGCGGTTAACTCTCACTGAATGATAACCTTAAGGTTGTAAAGAATTTGGGGTCGATGAATGCACATTAATGATTTAAGTAGCCCTAGAGAAAAGGAAATCACAAGGAGTGAGGGCAGAGGACCCCAACATCGCTACACAACGAGATCAGTCGATCTGGAAACTTAAAAATTGCAATGATCTTTGAGCTGTATGTGCTGTAGATTTATCTTACCGAAACAACACACTTGAGTTTTTCAAGCTCAGGATGTTAGGGTTGTGACCATTAAAGGTTTCCGACAAAAAAAAAATATAAAAAATATATATATATATATATATATATATATATATATATATATATATATATATATATATATATATATATATATATATATATATATATATATATATATATATATATATATATATATATATATATATATGTGAAAAAATATATATTTTTATATGTATGTATGTATACTTACATGTTGGTAATGAAAAGAAATTAATAAATTATTGAATGCCTATATCTACATTTATTTCAGCTTGAATAGCTAAAGACATTTCATTGCTGTTACATAAAATAGAGTTGAAAAAGTAAATGGAATTCAGTAAATGGAATACAGTACACAGAGATATTGGATATTTTAGTAATTTGAAAATTTTCTTATAATTTAGAATTTTATTTTTACCGAATATCGGCCTTACAACCGGATCGTTACCGGATATCAGGTCCATTTCTTACATGTTTCACAATCTTACAGATCCATGAATTGAGATTCTCGACTTTTAATTTTCTTGTTCAGGTTTATTAACTTTTCTGGTGGGTGTCTCTTCGTCTTCTGACATATATATATATATATATATATATATATATATATATATATATATATATATATATATATATATATATATATATATATATATATATATATATATATATATATATATATATATATATAAGAGTATGTATAAGTGAATGTCTATATTTTTTAGTTAAAGCTACACATACAGGTTTGTAATCCTCTTTATCCGCACATGAACACATTTAATATAAGGTGAAGCACTGCTTAACCGATAATATACAAACGTCGCCTAGCAACGTAATTGGGTGTTTCTCCTCCTGCAATTACACGTCGTTGCAGAAATGTGGATGCAGCTGCTGGCAACGATGATTTTTGGCATTAGATTAAAGGGATGAAACCTATTTTTTAGACTTAATTGTTATATATATATATATATATATATATATATATATATATATATATATATATATATATATATATATATATATATATATATATATATTTATGTTCCTTCTGATGAGTAATGCCAAATCCCACATAGTTAGAGAGAGAGAAAGACGATTAACCCTGATACACGTCGTATGGGATGAGAGAGGGAGGAGATTGGGTTTGAATTCTTCTCCAAGAAAGATGTATTCAACTAGAGAGTTCAGAATCGCAGAGTCAGTTGTAATAGGAATGGCATAAATGGGAGGGATGGTCCAGTCAGAGTGTAAGAGTAGGTTACTGGAAAAGAAATAATGAAGAGACGTATCGGCGGAATTATTCCAATTATCGTGACATGGATATGAAAGGTTCCGGGGAAAGAAGATTGTTTAGAGAAAGAAGCAGCGAAACATTTTCATGAATGATGACGAGAGAAGGAACCAAAGGTTTGAATTTGGTAAATACGATCCATAATAATTCATGTAGATGTGAAAGTATAAAGTTTTTTTCTCTCTCTCATTTGGAACCTTGAGAAAGATGAGAGAAGTTTGATCTAAGCCTTCAGCTTTTTTGCGTTGAGTAACGTTGTTTTCCAAAATGAATAATGAAAGGTAGAATTGTATGTATAATAGTGGATTTGTGAAGAAATAACAAATAGAAGATTTTAAATGAAAATACGAAAGAGGGATGTGAAACGACAAAACACTGGGAAAACACTTCTATTAAAATCTTAAAAGTAAGCTATGGTCGTCTTCGATAACTGTTAAGAGAGACTGGAAAGAATATTGCGTAAGGTTATAATGGAAAAGATTTCGAAAGAGGGACGATAGGAAAATCAAAAACTTGCGTAGAACTCTATCGAAAACTTTCGTCAACCACGTAATCTCAATTAGTTGAGGACCAATTGTGAGAGAGAAAGGAAAGATTAATTATCAAACTATCTTTTTAATCGATTTGAGTTAAGGTTAGAAGAATTCATACACATAAAATATAACTTTTTATTATAGATTTGTAAATTAGAGAGAAACTCTTTACTGAAGCTCCCATGCTATATAAAAGGCAATATATATATATATATATATATATATATATATATATATATATATATATATATATATATATATATATATATATATATATATATATATATATATATATATATATATATATATATATACACTTAATTATTATTTATTCCTGTAACACTCTTTGAAATGCGCTTGTTAGGATTAATATACGCTTTCTAAGCTCTTTTTAGACTAAAAACAAATAAGATTCCGAGGGAAAATTTTCATGGAATTAAAAGAAAAACAAAAATTTAATGCAAACATTCGTTAAATTGAATTTTTTCCCCCTTTTTGTTCTTTATGTTTAAAGAAAAAAAGCAGGCATGAAGGTTTCAGTTTATATATATATATATATAATATATATATATATATATATATATATATATATATATATATATATATATATATATATATATATATATATATATATATATATATATATATATATATATATATATATATATATTCAATATAGTAAAATAAGGTTTAATTATATATACCTATATACTTATTACCAATTCAATTTGAGTAATACCTGTTACCAATGTAATTGACAGTCCGTATACGTAAAGGAAGAAAGAACATATTTTCTTCGTTCGTCTTTCACTTTGCATGTTTGCTATCATCTTTTGAGTCCTTTCTGAAATATGGAAGAGATTTTGCTGTAGAACGTGACGAGAATTATTGCTTCATTGTTGGCATTTATAAAAAGGACCTGTTCTGTTCTTGTTATTTCATATTATGCTTTTTTCTTCGAGGAATCTCTGTTTCTTTTGTGAAACTATTTTCGCTTTATTTGATGTTCTTGTTTTTCTTCATTTATTATCACGATCTTTATGTTCTGCAATGTTTGGAGTTTAATCTTTTGAAATACGAAAGCGTTCAGTACATTTGCCTTCGTCATTATATTTTTTATCATTATATTTTTTATCATTATTATTATTATTATTATTATTATTATTATTATTATTATTATTATTATTATTATTATTATTAAAAGAACGAACTTTAAATATTGCCTTTTCATAGATTTCCTGTAATTATAGTTTATATAAATATGTATAACTTATTACAGTAACCTCAATCAATACTCACGCATCATTAAAAATTCAGTCAGTATATACAGTATCCAACACATCATTTTTCCATCATGAAAACCCATTCTCAAACTACTACTTACTGATAAATATAATTTAAAAAATATTTTTAAAAATAAAATATTAATAAAATTAAAGTATAATAAGCCTACCCCCACTCCCACCTCCACCCCAGCACCTCCTCTTCTGGTGGG
>SEYY01007341.1:75000-77500 GCA_009176605.1 Armadillidium nasatum
ATATATATATATATATATATATATATATATATATATATATATATATATATATATATATATATATATATATATATATATATATATATATATATATATATATATATATATATATATATATATATATTCTATAGAATTGGCAAGATTTCTAGATAAAGGAAAATGGGAAGAGCCAATTAAGCTCTGAAACAGAGGAAAGGAGAAGAGACGGCCCGGCAAGGCTCGTTGATTTCAGTATCTTGGCAGATTAAAGATATTTAGCGATAAAACTCCCCTCTAATTGTAACGAGATACGGACACTAAATTACGCGTTTGTGCCTGCGGCCGTTCCTCCTTCAGCCCTCGATAGAGTTTCCTTACCGAAGCTGTTAATTGGGATAAATGAAGCCGTTTAATGCTTAGCGCAAATACCTCGAAGGCCCTTTGTAATCCTGGAAGAGAGCTCCTTCTCTTAGTCTTTACGTTTGCCCTACAACATGCAATGTATCGCAAGTTCTCCCATATATATATATATATATATATATATATATATATATATATATATATATATATATATATATATATATATATATATATATATATATATATATATATATATATATATATATATATATATATATGCACGTTTGTGCGCGCGCGCGTAGTCCTGTATGTTTACCTGTCTGTCCTTTAGTTCTTGATTTGTTCTATTATTTCACTCTTTTTACTTTCGCCTTTATTTCTGTTGTTAATCTGGAACAAACTGAAACCATTTGGAAGATTAGAATAGGTTAAAAATTGCTTTTAGGAAAAGAAATGGCAAAATTCTTGCGTTTTTTTTTTTATTCAATATGAGGAAGGAAGATGATGTAACAGCTGAAAGTTTTTTTATATATATTTTTTTTTTTTTTTTTGCTTTCCTAGTAATTACCCTAAAGTATTTGAAGTTGTAGTTAAAATTTATTAGGAAAACTACTCCAGTTTCCATTTATACTCATTGGGACAAAATTAACGAATTTTAGATCTTTTAGATCTATATTTAATGGAACCTATATTTGCTGCTGTGTTTGGAGTTCATCCTTTGGTTCAAACATGTTAGAACTTTAAAAAATGAGGGAATTATATATATATATATATATATATATATATATATATATATATATATATATATATATATATATATATATATATATATATATATATATATATATATATATATATATATAAATAGCACTTACGCGCAGAGCCCTTTTCAATATTAAAAAAACAAAACTATCCTACCAGTCCAAAACAAACATAGACGCAGACTATTTAAAATGAGAAAAAGTAAATTGTGACAAAGAATTTTACAGAAATGAGATAGCTGAAAAGGAAGTAGTAGTACAACGAGTAAAACTGGACGTACCATTATCCACACATTATTTTTTCTCGATCATCTGCCTCTGCAGTACCTATGTAGGAAAAAATATAGAGCCTCAAAGTCACGAAGCAGAGAAAGAGGGTGTAGAGAGATTGAAATTAATAGACAGTTAGTTTATTAGCCTTTTCCATTTAGCTTTAGACTCAAATTTTTTTTTTGTTCCAAAAGAAGAATGAAACTAGATAAGAGTCCTTCCATATGTGAGAACAATACTCCCTACAAGGGCTGGTTCTTACAGGAACTTAACCCCACCTCCTCCCCCTAACTTGCCCGAATAAAGTGCCATAAAATATGTTTAGGGCAGGGTGAAACTGCAGGATAGAGGGTTGGTTACCTTGTAAGAATCATTACATGATTGTAGTCAGTAACCGATGTGAGCAAAAATTTTGTATTTTTCTTGAGAAGTAATAACAGTGAAGCGCAAATTCAAGATTTCGTTAGGGCAATCCAGGATATGTCTACGTTCTCCACGTTAATAAAAACGTTATTTCTTGACGTATACTTTAATAATGTTTTATAAGATCAGAAATATTACACTCAGGAATTTGATACTTTGGTATTTTATTCTTAATATGAGAGTTATAACATATTTACGAAGCAGTTTGATAAAAGTAAAACATTACGAAGCTTATTCTTATACTAGTGCCTACCACCAATTGAAACCAACAAAATTTAAAAAATTTTTTTTTTATATATATTTATTTTTATTTTAACTAATAAAAAAAAAAAAAAAAAAAAAAAAAAAAAAAAAAAAAAAAAAAAAAAAAAATATATATATATATATATATATATATTATATATATATATATATATATATATATATATATATATATATATATATATATATATATATATATATATATATATATATATATATATATATATATATATATATATATATAATACCTTTTACAATAATACTTCAATTAGAGAAAGAGAGAGAAATAGATAGGTAGAGAGAGAGGGAGTTTTTTCTTAAGAATATTAATTTATGGAAAATACTTTTAACTTTTGTTAAAAAACTCGCAATAGAGAAATTCCTAGATTTTAATATATATATATATATATATATATATATATATATATATATATATATATATATAT
>SEYY01007341.1:82500-85000 GCA_009176605.1 Armadillidium nasatum
ATATATATATATATATATATATATATATATATATGATATTAAAAATATTCATTAATGCGCTAACTGTCAAAGCCATACATATTAAAGCTTTCTACACCCTCAGCAATCAGAAGCATTTTTAATTTAAAAATAATAATAAAAAAGTTCTCCCCAAACCCTGATTTAAACACGTGCGGAGGCGGGTCCGAACGAGCCTTTGTTGGATAACTGAGGTTTCTCAACCCCTCTACACACTCTTCACTTCGAGAGGGAGAGACAAGCACTATACATCTCTAAGTTGATGTGAGTGCATACGCACACGTATACCATATATATATATATATATATATATATATATATATATATATATATATATATATATATATATATATATAATATATATATATATATATATATATATATATATATATATATATTAATGTTAATTAAAAAAATAAATAGAAACGGCAAATTAATTTTATGGATCAACAAGTTTTAAATGTGTAATGTCATTGAGGTATAAAATAAATGCATTATTAACATATTAAAATCCCTCATGCTATATATATATATATATATATATATATATATATATATATATATATATATATATATAATATATATATATATATATATATATATATATATATATATATATATATATATATAATATATATATATATATATATATATATATATATATATATATATATATATATATATATATATATATATATATATATATATATAATATATATATATATATATATATATATCTATATATATATATATATATATATATATATATATATATATATATATATATATATATATATATATATATATATATATAATATATAATATATATATATATAATATATATATATATATATATATATATATATAATATATATATATATATATATATATATATATATATATATATATATATATATATATATATATATATATATATATATATATATATATATATATATATATATATATATATATATATATATATATATATATATATATATATATATATATATATATATATATATATATATATAGTAAATTTTTTTTTTCAGGTTTTTTATTGAAAAATAATGAAATGATTTTTATTTATCGCCCTTTTACATGCAATGTGTGAGAAGAACACCTGCTTAATATTTAATGTTGCATTTTGTATTAAAATAGAAAATCGTTATTCTCTTTATATATATATATATATATATATATATATATATATATATATATATATATATATATATATATATATATATATATATATATATATATATATATATATATATATATATATATATTTATTATTTTTTTTTTTTTTTAATTGCCTTTTTTTCAAATATAATTTATACTCAGTCAAGAATCTTTTTGATAAAAAAAATTCCAAAACGATAATATAATAATAATAATTATTTATTTATTTTATTATTATTATTATTATTAATAATAAAAAAACAGCAATAATTGCATAAAACTTTTTTGATTAGAAAAAATAAGTGTGTAGAAAATTAAATGTTGTTTGCAATTGCAAAAGTTTTTCTGAAAATTGTTTAATAAAAAACAATAAAAATTATTATTTATTTTATTATTATTATTATTATTATTATTATTATTATTATTATTATATTATTATTATTTTTCGAATTTTATTCCCTCTGTTTTCCCCTCCAATATCTTTAACTTTACCCTGCAGGTTAGGGCACTTCCCCTCGTTTTACCACTTTATCGGGTTTCATCACACGATGCTATCATATTGCATCAAGTTAAGCCCTCTTATCAAATTTGGCGGTGACAAGGGAAATTGATTGAGTTTTTCGCCCGATTTTCACGTCGAAGGTGAATGAGGTTTCTTCGGTTTTTTTTTTTGGTTTTTTTTTTTTTTCTTGTTTGCATGTTTTAAAACGAGACATTAAGATCATGGTCTATTTAAAGGGAATATACAAAGTTTGAAATATTGTTCTTAATTTGATTTCAAGTTAATAAAGATTATTATTATTATTATTATTATTATTATTATTATTATTATTATTATTATTATTAATGGAAAACATCTTTTATATTTACTATCTATTGGTTTTTTTTATTTTTTAAAAAAACATCAAAATGTTGTAGTTTGAAGAAAAGTTAAGTATACCTTCTAATTTGAACAACAAATTTATGCATTTTGTAAGTAAAATCTGGTCCAACCTTTAAATATACAGTTTACAGTTATCATCATTATTATTATTATATTATTATTATTATTATTATTATTATTATTATTATTATTATAGTTAGCTGTAGTAGTTGTTTTTGTTGAAAAGTAGAAATATTAATGTTTATTATGTTTTACAGTTATCATCATCATTCTATTATTATTATTATTATTATTATTATTATTATTATTATTATTATGTAGTAGTAGCTGTAGTAGTTGTTTTTGTTGAAAAGTAGAAATATTAATGTTTATTATGTTTTACTATACAATATAAGGCTATCTTTTACAAAAGCATTT
>SEYY01007342.1:0-22500 GCA_009176605.1 Armadillidium nasatum
TTTTTTTTTTTTTTTTTTTTTTTTTTTTTTTTTTTTTTTTTTTTTTTTTTTTTTTTTTTTTTTTTTAATTTAATATTTAAACATTAAAAAACAATTCGTAAAGCATACACCATACACATTCTATAGAAAAAGACAGAGGAATCCATTGGTGAAAGAAACAGAGCTCAAAGTCCGTAGGTACTGAGTTACACCAGTTGCAAATTGAAAGTTTTTTCCGTTTTCAAATTGGACTTCAAAACAATTTTTTTAATGTCCCTAATCTAAGTTTTCAACAATAAAAAACAATTCGTAAAGCATACCACCATACACATTCTATAGAGAAAAGACAGAGGAATCCATTGGTGAAAGAAACAGAGCTCAAAGTCCCGTAGGTACTGAGTTACACTAGTTGCAAATTGAAATTTATTTCTGTTCTCAAATTGGACTTCAAAACAATTTTTTTAATGTCCATAATCTAAGTTTTCAACAATAAAAAACAATTCGTAAAGCATACCACCATACACATTCTATAAAGAAAAGACAGAGGAATCCATTGGTGAAAAAAACAGAGCTCAAAGTCCCTTAGGTACTGAGTTACACCAGTTGCAAATTGAAAGTTATTTCCGTTTTCAAATTGGACTCAAAACAATTTTTTTTAATGTCCTTAATCTAAGTTTTCAACAATAAAAACAATTCGTAGAGCATACCATCATACATATTCTATAGAGAAAAGACAGAGGAATCCATTGTGAAAGAAACAGAGCTCAAAGTCCCGTAGGTACTGAGTTAAACCAGTTGCAAATTGAATTACTACTTATATTTATTATTATATTATCATTATTGTAATGCCACATGAATTGTTAAAAACTATAAATAAGTAGTAATGTAAGAAAGTATGAAAATGAAAGAGTACACTTACCTAATGTATGACAACTTGAATCAGGTTCTTTATAATTTGAAGCAACAAAAGCAATTCTTCTTTTTAAATATAGTTCATTTAGGAAATTTTTTTAGTAGTCGAAGAGCATGCAAAGTATTTTCCGTCCGCCCTTCGATAGTGTCTGGGTGGTTTGGACCCGAAAGTGGAGCTCGTAAAGCTTCAACAAGCTTCTTTTCATCAACAAGACGAAGCAATCTGGCTTTTCTTGCCCTAAAAGCATATTTAGATCTTTTTTGACTCCTTTTAAAATTGTACTTAAACTGAAAAAAAATTTAGAATTATTATTTTTTATTATTAATAACCAAAAAAAATCTTTAAATTAAAAATGAAATATTTTTTAAAAAAAAAAAATATATATAATATATATATATATATATATATTATATATATATATATATATATATATATATATATTATATATATATATATATATATATATATATATATATATATATATATAATATATATATATATATATATAATATATATATATATATATATAATAATAATTTATTATTAATATTATAATAAAAAATATTAAATATATATATATAAAATATTTTTAAAAAAAAAAAATAAGTCCTTGACAACAAAAAAAAAAAAAAAAAAAAAAAGATTCAGCTTCAAAAAACAAAAGATTCAGCTTCAAAAAAACAAAAGATTCAGCTTCAAAAAAAAAAGATTCAAAAAGATTCAGCTTCAAAAAACAAAAAAACAAAAGATTCAGCTTCAAAAAACAAAAGATTCAGCTTCAAAAAACAAAAGATTCAGCTTCAAAAAAAAAGATTCAGCTTCAAAAAACAAAAGATTCAGCTTCAAAAAACAAAAGATTCAGCTTCAAAAAAAAAAAGATTCAGCTTCAAAAAAAAAAAGATTCAGCTTCAAAAACAAAAGATTCAGCTTCAAAAAACTAAAGATTCATCTTCATTGAAGAGTTCAGTGGGAATAAACCAAAAATCCAAAACACAGCCTTATATACTACAGATCTGTGTTCGTATGTTTGTTTCGCTGGTTGGTTGATTCCGTATAAAACACCTCATATATATATATATATATATATATATATATATATATATATATATATATATATATATATATATATATATATATATATATATATATATATATATATATGGTCAGACTGCAGTTTGAACCACACAAATATTTCAAAAACTACTGAACCTACGTAAAAGAGGAAAACATTTTTGGAATCCTTGTCGAAATTTAGGTAGGAAAAGTGTAAAATGTTTGAAAATAAATTTTAAAAAAATGGGTTTGTACGACAACTGATGACGTAACAAACTTAAATTTGGTGTTATACCGAACATTTATCTACGTACCACCCGACCCGTGATTCTATAGAGAAAAGACAGAGGAATCCATTGGTGAAAGAAACAGAGCTCAAAGTTCCGTAGGTACTGAGTTACACCAGTTGCAAATTCGAAGTTATTTCTCGTTTTCAAATTGGACTTCAAAACAATTTTTTTAATGTCCCTAATCTAAGTTTTCAACAATAAAAAACAATTCGGTAAGAAATCAAATACATGTATCTCTTCCGTTATAAAAAGAAAATCTCTGAATGTGGCAACATCGGAGGAAGTCACGATCCTGTAACAAAAATATATATCAATCTAATTATCTGAGATCAATATTCCAACATCCTATCACATAAATAAATATATAATTAAATCGATATATATATATATATATATATATATATATGAATTTGAATACCCCTTGTTTTCTAATGTGGTGATATATATTAATCAAAATGTAAACAACGTTGTGATTTGTTAATAAGAATAACAAATATATTCTTTCTAAATAGTTAAATATGTTGCGAAGCCATATATGATCGAAATCTAGTTTACTCAATAACAAATTCACAATCACTCAATATCTCACGTGTTGTTATCTCTGTTCACAAGTCATAGATGATATGAATTTAGAATATCGCTCATCAGTCACAAATTAACAATCGCACACTGACTCATCCTTAAATGAACAAAAACAAAGCTTCGTACTTGGTTGCCACTTGTCAGTTTGTGTTCATTTCTTCAATGTTTTTTTAATTTAGTTCCCCTGCATTTAAATTCCTTTTCTCAATACTATTTTTTAACAATTTTATTTTTGATGAATTGGTAAGATTTCTTGTTTATTTATTGGTATATTTTCATTAATGTAAATACGACAATCACCGAATAACAACTCTATTTTCATTTTGATCTGGATTAGACAGATTAGATATAATATAAATCGGTAGAGATTGCTTCCTTAAATTGTCTAGTTGAATTAAATGATTAATAATAATAATAATAATAATATTAATAAAATCATACCGGACAGTTTTCAATATCATTATGAATTTTAAATAATTTTAGCTTGGCTTCAGTTTTCCTTTTATCATCATTAAATAAGTTTTGTATTTCACATAATACTTTGGATGGTCAATTACCCAAAATATGGGAACGACCCAGATAATATGATGCAGGAGTCTGATTCTTTTGCATTTCATGATTCTAAATTATATAATAACACTATCTCACGCCTCACATTTATATTTTTCACACTCTGTTTAATGAATTTGAATGGAATATTACGTTTAAATAAGTTTTGTATTTCACATAACACTTTGGATGTTCAATTACCCAAAATATGGGAACGACCCAGATAATATGATTCAGGAGTCTGATTCTTTTGCATGTCATGATTCTAAATTTCATAATAGTACTATCAACGCCTCACATTTATATTTTTCTCACTTAGTTTAATGAATTTAAATAGAATATTAAGTTTAAAAAAGTTTTGTATTTCACATAACACTTTGGATGGTCAATTACCCAAAATATGGGAACGACCCAGATAATATGATGCAGGAGTCTGATTCTTTTCCATATAATGATTATAAATTTCATAATAGCACTATCCAACGCCTCACATTTATATTTTTCTCACTTGTTTAATGAATTTAAATAGAATATTAAGTTTAAATAAGTTTTGTATTTCACATAACACTTTGGATGGTCAATTACCCAAAATATGGGAACGACCCAGATAATATGATGCAGGAGTCTGATTCTTTTGCATATCATGATTCTAAATTATACACTATCCAACGCCTCACATTTATATTTTTAACACTCTGTTTAATAATAATATAATTATTAAATCATAAATAATAATTAATAAAATAATAAATAATAATAAAAAAATAATATTAATATAATAATAATAATAAAAATAATAAATAAAATAATTAAATAATAATAAAATAATTTATAAAATATATAAATAATAATAAAATAATTTAATTAATTATTAATTTTAAATAATAATAATAATAATAATAAAAATAAAATAATAATAATAATAATAATAAAAATAATAATAAATATAATAAAATAAATAAATAAATAATTAAATTTAAAAAAATCATAAATAGTTAATGAAGTTTTTTTTTTTACTACCAACCTCTTACTAATTTTGCAGTCAAGGATATGCATTTATTACGTCCAGAACTGTCTACTGGTTTACAACAAATAAATTTCTTCTGTTGCCGAAGGTGGTCGGTCACCACTGAAGCAATCACTTTATATTTCCTTTTTTCAAAACTCCAATGTTCTTGAACTATTTCATCAGTTTCACCTTTATAGTAATAAATATTTAAAATGAACAATAAAAAACTGAAAATGCACGTCATATAAGTTACATATCTGCAATTTTTTTTTAAGTAAGCAGTCTTTTAACCATTTTGTTCAATTTGAACTGTTCCCGGAAAACTTCACACACATAGACAAGTGTTTTCTCTCTCAATATATATATATATATATATATATATATATATATATATATATATATATATATATATATATATATATATATATATATATATATATATATATATATATATATATATATATATATATATATATATATATATATATATATATATATATATATAATATCAATTAAAGTTTGAACGTAAATACACTAAGCACAGATGGAACAGCAACGCAGAAGAGTTTGATCAGAAATCAGTTATAGATTATATAATAACATCGGATAAGAGAATAATCTTGAATAATAAGGTCATGCCCGGTAAAACAATGAACTCGGATCATAGATTGATAGTAGATATTAGAATTAGAACAGAAAAGAATAGTATAGAGGAAAAGCGGAGGACAGTTGAGTCCCTGAAGGAACAGGATAAGAGAGAGATGCATATAGAGACAACATAAGAGAGAAAATAAGACAGATGAAGAGGGAAGAGGTTTTCATAGGACTGCAAGAATGAGCAATGGAGGCGGCTGGAGAAGAGTTGGGATGCAGAAATGAGGGAGGTACAAAGAGGAGACATACGAAATGGCAGAATGAAGAGGTTGAGAAGGTGATGAAGATAAAAACTACAAAAATTATCCAAGAACAACTCAACCAAGATAGGAATATGTGGAAGTCCGAAATAAAGCAGAATCTGTAAAAAGGAATGCAAAGAGGATGTTGAGGAGCTGAAAGAAAACGCAGTGAGTGGTAGGAAATTTTTTTTTTTTTTTTTTAAAAGATGGCTAGAACGCACAGAAATCAGAACAGAGACAATAATATTAAGAATAGGGAAGGGGAAATTTTGGTGTAGGTGGAGGAGATAAACAGTAGATGGACAGAATATTTTGAAGAATTATTGAATGAGGGGAGCGAGGGTAAAGAGAGGAGAGGAGGTAGAGGTTGGAATTACGAGGGAGGAGCTATATAAACAAAGGTTATGGCCCATCCACCCTATGAATACAATTTAGGACATTCATCCAAAACAGCTATTGTTATGAGGTTGTAATAAAATGAAGAAGGATAGCTGAAATAAAAATTGTTACCGAATCCTTTTTCAATGCATTTATAAATTTCTCTTCACTATACAACTAAAGTAAATCTATGGGTAAGACAAGATAATTAGCATTAACTATAACTTACTGTACGCCATGAACATTAACAGTTTCATAAAAACGGCTTTGAGGACAGTGGAATGTACATTTCTTTTAGGTTTCTCTCCTGTTTCTAGTACTTTTGAAGCCAGATAGAAAGAGGCGCGTTTGAAATTTGCAGACAATAAATTCTGATAAAAAAAATTTAAATTAAACAAATTCTGCAACAGATAATATTAGTTAAATTTTTTAACAAAATTATTTATTGTGAGGTATCCATTATCTCATTCCATGAGATAACGGAAATGAAAAAAAATAGAATCTAAATGCCTAATAATAATAATAATAATAATATATACAATATTGGAAGCAACAAATTTATTATAATAACAATAATTGAAGAGAAGTGAATGGTGACATTAAATCAATTGTAAAGACAATCACACTTTTAAAATTATAAGTACCCTCCACTCCAGGCTTATGACAATTACAAACAGCTCTATAAAATAAGTGCATTACTGAAGTTAGCAAGCCTTACTAATACACATTTTCTTGATCGGTACCTATGCTACATGTAATGCTTTTCAATAAATGGTTAAAAAAAAAAAGGTTTGTTTCCTTTAGCCACTAGTAAAAAGCTTAAGAAAATTGCTTAGTATACTAAATATATTATTAGTCTTTAATTTACAAATGACAAAAAATTGTATCAGCTAAAGACAAGAGTTTTTTTTACCTCAAACAACTACAATTACAAGGTTTCTTAAGTTTCTTAAATTGTTCTGATTTCGATTTCTGTTTCTTAACGCAGAAGTGTTGAAAAATAGTACAAATTCTTAAAAATCTTCATTAAATATAAATAAATTTCAAACTCTTCCTTGATGTCAAATATCTACTTTATATATATATATATATATATATATATATATATATATATATATATATATATATATATATATATATATATATATATATATATATATATATATATATATATATATATATATATATATAGGAAAAATTTATCAACTTTATAAAGAAAACATTTTCATGTGGAAGGTGTACATTTAAAATTATTAATCATTTGAATAAGTGAAGGTTTCCTATAGAATAAGGCCTATTTGGAATATAAGTTGTATATAATATTTCATTGGCTTAAATCATATGGTTAAAAAGAAAAGTGTCCTTTTGTAAGGAACCTATGATAGAGCAACTGTGTTCTATTTAGTTTGGAATAGTTCTAAATAAATGATATTTGGAATATCTACCATATAAAATGAAGTTTTAACTTAAGAGAAAGTATATGATTTTGTATGGTATGATGGGGATATAAGATGGCAAAGGATAACTATATAAGGATACTGAAATGTAAAAGTGTGCATAAGAATAATTGTTTCAATATGAAATTCCTCTTCCTTGAGAATCTGAAAATTACTATTTGTTTCCCAGATGCATTTTTATAGTGGGTACCATTATAACAAAAAAAAAAAAAGAAAGAAAGAAAGAAAGAGGTTTCATGCAATAAATTAATTCCAGTCGAGATGAAGGAATATTAATGTAATATAAAAATACAGAAAGTTTCAAGGTCACGCTAAAGGTACTATTAAATTATGAAATTTCCAAATATGCATGCATAAATATATAGCAATTTATAAGGAAAGCATTGAACAAAAATCATCCTGTATATAGAAATGCTAGTTGAATATATATATATATATATATATATATATATATATATATATATATATATATATATATATATATATATATATATATATATATATATATATATATATCCGATCGGGACCCCGGCCCCGGCCAAACCCGGCCATTTTTACTGACCCCGGCCCCGGCTAAAAATCAGGGAAAAACCGGGGTTGCCGGCCGGGGTTAAAATGGCAAATTATACAAAAAAAAAAAAAAATTTTTTTTAAATTTTCTGCAGATTCTGCTGAAACTCAGTGTATATATATACATTTTTTACTGGTAAGAAAAGTCCATTTCTTGCGTTTTTTCCGAGTCTATTACGGTTAAAAAAAAAAAAAAAAATTTTTTTTTTTTTTTTTTTTTTTTTTTTACCCTTTTTCAATAGAATGGCGGTGCCAAACCACTTTTTAGAATGAGCTGAAAGTAGGACTATTTATTCAAAAATTATATGGGCTACAAAAGCTACTAATAGACTTTTGTTCCCAGAGTTATAGAAAAAATGTTATAAGCCAAAAACTGACCAACTATAGAAAAAAAATTTTTGAACTAAAAAAATCCACCTTTTCAGACAAAATCTTTTTTAAAAAAATACAACTATAACATTTCCTATTTTTGGTGTGTATAGAGGAGGGGTGGGGCTACAAATTCCTCTATGTACTTTGTTCGATTAGATTTGTGGGTTTTGAGATATAACCTTCAAAAAGGTCCATTTTTGGCCAAATTTCAAAAATTCCCAAAGTTTGAGAGGCTATATCTCGCTTCAAACAAAGAGCATTTAAAAATGCACTAAATAAAAATTGTTGCCCTGTTCCTCTTCTAAACAATATTCACAAATAAAAAAAAAATAGTAGGTAGCGTTTTTTTTAAAATAATTTTTCCCTCCAGAAGGGTACGATTTTTGAAAAAAAAAATTTCAAGTGCTTATAACTTTTTTCTAGACGTGATATAAAAAATCTATTCCCACCAATGCAAGAAATTGGGGGCAAAGGTATTCAGTTAAATTTTCAGCTCATGTGGACCAGTGGTTTGACCCAGTTATTCATTTCTTTCAACTTTGGGTCCAAATAAGTTTCAAACCGTTATAGACTCAAAAAAATGCTCGAAATCAACTCAGAACTTCGTGAAAAAATTCACATACTTTGAAAATTTCAGCTCAATCAGTCAAATAATAAAAAAAAATTTCAAACAAAATATAAGAAAATTAAGATTTTTTTTAAAATTTTTTTTTCCTTTTCTGTTTCTTTTGACCGCTCCTTTTCTGCTAGTGAATGTTCATCTTTGTGTTTTGATTTTAGATACTCCAAAAAGATTTGGTTGAAATTTTTTTACTTGTAGCACCCGGAGGTTCTCTTCTAATTTTCTGACTGCAGATGTTACATTTAGCTATTTCGAGCCTATCCTGAAACATTGTAAAGTATTCAAATACTGCATAAGCTGATCTTTTAGCCATATTGACTGAAAGTATAAACAAAATAATAATTTTTAAATAATGCAGCTAAATGATACAAGTTTGATACATAGCAATAAAATAACAATGATATGTATATATACAGGTTAAATTGATAATTTTATATCTTACATTTTTTCAAACTTTACCTTTTGGTCTTACCTAGGTAAACGTGTTAAATCACTGTTATGAATTAGAATAAATTTTTTTTTTAATTTTTGTACTTTTTTTAAACTTTAAAATACAAAACTTTTTTTTTTTTTTTTTTTTTTAAAATGCATATAATCATTAATTTAAGTGAATGTTGCCTATTCTACTCCTTCCTTACAATTAAATAAACCTTATATCTAATTTTCTTAACCTAAAATTTCAGTGCTTTTGACCTCTTTACAAATTTTAGGAAACCCCGGCCATAACCCCGGCCCCAGCCCCGGTCGGTCCCTATATATATATATATATATATATATATATATATATATATATATATATATATATATATATATATATATATATATATATATATATATATATATATATGACTTCAAAACAATTGGACGTACTTTAATTTCAGTCAATTTTTTACCACCTGAAATGGTTCTCTGCTTTACCTTTAATAAAATTAACATTAACTTCAAAGTTACTCTTTGATTAAAATTTTATCAATTTGGTAGGTCCCCTAGGCCACCCCAAATTTTAATAGTTTGTTAAGGTACCATAACCTCAAAATAACTATAGACATTACTAAAAACGTTAACATGACTATTACTTATTGCTTAATTAATCTTTCAGGAAGTTGGAAATTGCTAAACCTTTAATAGCCTAATAGCTTGTATTTGTACTCAGAATTGGCAATTTTTTTAAGATCAGTAAACCTACTCAGCACCAATAAATTAACTTTATATATATATATATATATATATATATATATATATATATATATATATATATATATATATATATATATATATATATATATATATTATATATATATATATATATATATATATATATATATATATATATGCATGCTTTCATTAAGTTATTAAGTTAGATACAGACAGAGAAGTTAATACTGCTTGTGAGTAAAGTTGCATGAAAGTCTTTAAGTGGCAAAAATTGTATAAACTCTGGAAGCCTGAACTGTATTTTTTATTGATCTATAATAAAAATAAATCCTAACAAAAGAAAATAATTTAATTTAAAACAAAATAATATTCAATTAATAATTCTAATATTCTGGCCGGGGTTCTGGCCAGGGTTTCCTAAAATTTGTAAAGAGGTCAAAAGAACTGAAATTTAAGGTTAAGAAAATTAGATATAAGGTTTATTTAATTGTAAGGAAGGAGTAGAATAGCCAACATTCACTTAAATTAATGATAATATGCATTTTCTCCAAAAAAAAATCAAAAAATTACACTTTTGTATAGTTAAAGTTTAAAAAAAGTACAAAAATTAAAAAAAATAATATTCTAATTCATAATAGTGATTCAACAGGTTTACTTAAGTAAGACCCTAAGGTAAAATTTGAAAAAATGTAAGAAATAAAATTATCAATTTAACCTGTATTTATACATATCATTGTTATTTTATTGCCATGTATCAAACTTGTATCATTTAGCTGCATTATTTAAAAATTATTATTTTGTTTATACTTTCAGTCAATATGGCAAAAAGATCAGCTTCTGCAGTATTTGAATACTTTACAATGTTTCAGGATAGGCTCGAAATAGCTAAATGTAACATCTGCAGTCAGAAAATTAGAAGAGAACCTCCGGGTGCTACAAGTAAAAAAATTTCAACCAAATCTTTTTGGAGTATCTAAAATCAAAACACAAAGATGAACATTCACTAGCAGAAAAGGAGCGGTCAAAAGAAACAGAAAAGAAAAAAAAACTTAATTTTCTTATATTTTGTTTGAAATTTTTTTTTATTATTTGACTGATTGAGCTGAAATTTTCAAAGTATGTGAATTTTTTCACGAAGTTCTGAGTTGATTTCGAGCATTTTTTTTTTTGAGTCTATAACGGTTGAAACTTTGGACCCAAAGTTGAAAAAATGAATAACTGGATCAAGCCACTGGTCCACATGAGCTGAAAACTTAGCTGAATACCTTTGCCCCAATTTCTTGCATTGGTGGGAATAGATTTTTGATATCACGTCTAGAAAAAAGATATATAAGCACTTGAAAAAAAATTTGCAAAAATCGTACCCTTCTGGAGGAAAAAATTATTTATAAAAAACGTTACCTACTATTTTTTTTATTTGTGAATATTGTTTAGAAGAGGGCAGGGCAACAATATTTATTTAGTGCATATTTAAATGCTCTTTGTTTGAAGCGAAATATAGCCTCTCAAACTTTGGGAATTTTTGAAATTTGGCCAAAAATGGTCCTTTTTGAAGGCTATATCTCAAAACCAACGAATGTCATCGAATAAAGTACATAGAGGAATTTGTAGCCCCACCCCTCCTCTATACACACCAAAAATAGGAAATGTCATAGATGTATTTTTTTTTTTTTAAAAAAAAAAAAAAAAAGGTGGATTTTTTTAGTTCAAAAAAATTTTTTTTCTATAGTTGGTCAGTTTTTGGCTTATAACAATTTTCCTATAACTCTGGGAACAAAAGTCTATTAGAGACTTTTGTATCCCATTTAATTTTGAATAAATAGTCCAATTTTCAGCTCATTCTAAAAAGTGGTTTGGCACCGCCATTCAATTAAAAAAGGGTAAAATTAAAAAAAAAATTAAAAAAACTTTTAACCGTAATAGACTCGGAAAAACGCTAGAAATGGACTTTTCTTACCGGTAAAAAATCTATATAACAAAGTTTCAGCAGAATTGGCTGAAAATTTTTAAAAAAAAAAATATTTAAGTATAATTTGCCATTTTAACCCTGGCTGGCAACCCGGTTTTCCCTGATTTTTGGCTGGGGCCGGGGCCCCAGTCGGTTTCATATATATATATATATATATATATATATATATATATATATATATATATATATATATATATATATATATATATATATATATATATATATATATATATATATATAAGGCATACATATCGATTGTATTGATATAAAAAAAATAACTTTTTACTGTTTGCCAAAACCCTAGGCAATTCAAACTGAAAAGAAAAGTGATCAACAGATTTTCTTCGAAAGGGTCAACAATTTGACCTATCGACAATTTTCCTTGTCGACATTTTCATTTGAACATGAAAAAACATTTTAGAATCAAGGAATAAAGTTCATTAAATAAGGAATAATTAACCATGTTAATAATAACAGTTTGCTTATGTTAGACCAATGATTTAATACTTGGCTTATTATCTAAGTAAAGACATTAGTCAATACTTGAGGCAGCACATAATGAGGAACAACAATGTTTTTTTTTTTTTTTTTTTTTTTGGGGGGGGGGGGGAACCATGATAGTGATAGGTTAAAAGAACAATGAAAAAAGATAGATGAGACATGATTCTGATGTTTTAAAGTTTGGTGTTGATTCATGATTCAGATGTAAGTTCTTTTCACTTGAACCCCCTGTAGCATAATCATAGGTAATATCAAAAAGATACAAGAACCATGTCATCTGGATTAAGAATGTATTTTCTCAGCAATTTTTGTAGTTAATATTTGAAATGGTTTACAACAAGATTTACTGATGGAAGCTCTCTTTCAACTTTTAATAAAATATTAGATTAATATATGGATTATTAAGGTATAGCATGATTGACTACTTTTAAAATCAAAGTATTTTAGTGAGTATTCCTTTGTGTTATTGGATTTTTGTCACATTAGTTTAGATTACAACTTCATTTATAGATTTGCTTAATAAATTGCGAGTTACATGTGTAACTAAGTGGTTGGTTTCATTAATTCAAGTTGGGCATTAGATGAACCATTCATAATAAATTGAACAAATTTGTTAATTTTTAATTTATTAAATATATTGAAAGTAAAAAGACTATATGAAATTGAGAAATTGGGTATTGGGTAAAGTAAAATATGAAAAAGTTTTGTATATTAAACACAATGAAAAAGCCATAAAATTTTAATACAAAAAGATTTAAACATGTGAAAATCTTACAATATATTGTATGACTTCAAAGAGAAAGACAAGAGAATTTCCTTTTACCACCTTTTTCCCCCAATAACTTATTACAAAGTTATTATTAACTCAGTGCCATTTTGTGAATTATTTTTTAGGCTTATTTTAGTTCAAATTAAAATGTTTAGTTCTTTAAATTTTTTGTATACAATTATAAAATTAAAATAGCAAAATTTTTTTAATTCTTTTTTTGAAAAAAAAATTAATTATGTTTAAATTTTTGTATATTTTAATTAAGAAATGTAATATAGTACTTTCTTTATGTCCAAATTACATTTACAGTAGTATGTCCATGCATTTTGAATTTGAACAAAAATGTTTGGTTAAGTCACATTCATTTTTTAAATCTAACATACTAGTATAATCTAACCTGGACATGAAAGGTAACCTAAAATAATGGGCCGCCAAGTAGGCCTAACCTACTCAATAGTTAATCTTTCATTACCTAAAAATACCACTGTTTATGTAATAAGTAAATTAATTATATTCCATTTCCATAAAAAAAAAAAAAATTAAATAAAGAAATTGACAATTTTTTCATATAAAATTTAAATTTGTAAAATTTAATACAAACCGTAGTTTTAATATAAAAAATTTAACAAAATGTTAGCTAAAATTTTTTTTGGTTGCAATTATATAATTTCATGTAATTCATGTTGATCTATATTTCTTTGAAGTTAGAAATGTTGTAAGATCATCATACATGTAAGTTTTTGTATTAAAATATTACATTTTTGGTGTTTTTACTGCAAATAATTTTCAACAATTCAAATTTCCATATTTACCAAATTTAATAACATTTTGTTATTTATGTTTCAATACATTTTTTTTTAAATGTTCAATTGAATTTAAAATAATGAACAGTGAAATGACAGACTTGCTAACCAGAGTATTAATTTTTTTTTTTTTTTTTTTTAAATAATCGTTTCTACTTTAGTGGATTTTTTCTAAGCAAGCCTTGCTTAATATACCTACGCGTTGGGAATTCGACTAGAAAGCGTAGGAATTTGAAACTAACAACATAGCCTAAGAATTGTATACGACAAGGTTGCTGGATCATTGGCGTTAAAAAAAAAAAAAAAAATATATATATATATTATATATATATATATAAATAAAAATAATAAAATAATAATAATAAAATAATAATAATAAAAATAATAATAATAATAACTAATAAAAATATTAATAATAATAAAATAATTTTTTTTTTTTTTTTTTTTTAAAAATTTTATCACCACTCACGGGTCGGGGGTATGGGGGGCAGAGCCCCCGTAGACAAACGCTCGTGTGCCATGCATTTGCAACTTGTATTATAAAAATATGCATTATTGCAGTACAGCAATGAAATCGTAAATGCATGGCACACGATCATTTGTCTAAAGGGGGGCTCTGCCCCCCGTACCCCCCGACCCGTGAGTGATGGTGTTAAATTTTCACTTACATTCCTCTCTCTCTCTCTCTCTCATATATATATATATATATATATATATATATATATATATATATATATATATATATATATATATATATATATATATATATATATATATACTTATTATTATTATTATTATTATTACACATTACCCCATATCCCGCATCATGCAAAATTCTTGTAAATTTTAACTATTATTTCCATTTTTAGCTTCACCATATTTAAAAATATAGCAACTCGTCAAAACATTGAAAGATTTTTTTTTTTTTTTTTTTTTTTTTTGAGAGCGGCCTCACCAACGAGGGCACGTGAGAGAGTTTTATAATGGCGGCAAACGATATTATGACGTAATAATTATTCCTATTATTTTAAACTTTTTTTTTTAATTTAAGTGTTTTTTTAATTTTTTTTTCTTACAAAATAATTTGGCGTTCGTCGATTAACCAAAAAAATAAGCAAACATATCATTTCCTTTTTGTAGTTACGCTGAGAAGAAAACAAAAAAATGGCACGTCGTATCAGTTTCAGTTGAACTCGCAACGCGTGAATACGTAGTTTCAATCGAACTAGCAACCCGTAGGTATGTAGGTATTTTCAGCAACCTTGTCTCGTACGAAAAAATCCACTCCCGTGAACGCTACAATTACCTTTTTTTTTTTAAATAATCTGTTTCTACTAGTTCTAAGCAGCCTTTTTTTAATATATCTAAACTACAAATAAGAAGTAATCTTAAATTTAGTAAAGTTCGTAAACTGAAGTTCAGAAAGCAATTTTGTTTATTAAAAATACCACAAACCCATAAGAAATTATTTAAAGACAAAGATACAACAATTTAAACACATCATCAGGCTTTACATCCATACTTTTTTTTGTATCAGTAAATTTAAAACCATATGAGGTTTGATCATCAATCTTAATGAATTTGCAGAAATTGCATAACTATTACAAAAAAAAATATTATTATGGAATGAATATTTTATTACTTCAGTCACCCAACTTTAGTAAGGACTTAAGTCAGGGAAATTTAAGATTCTGATTAAGAAAAACTTATAGAGGAAATGGTCCACTATATTATAAAAGTAAAACAATCAAGAAAACTGGAGTATCATATAACAAAAAAATAATAATTAATTAATCTTTAATTTATAAGTAAACCGAGTGAGCTTAATAATCAAGTTAGGACCTTAGGTCTATAAAGAATACAAATTTTCCTCACCTTGTTTATGGTTAATAATTTTTGAATCTTCTTAGGACCGGTCCTTTGTAAAGAATTAAGCCACTGGTTTTGGGCTGTTTTATTAATTAATTTTAATAGCTGTCATGATATGTATTAAGTTTTCACTTATAAACTTCAGTTACACATTGTTCTTCTTAAATCAGCTACCAAGCCCAAAGCTGCTTTTCGTTTGTCTTTTGTTTTTTAGTTGGTTTTCATTTCTTCTTTGTAACCATAGGTCCCAAAACTAAATTCATCTCACTATGGTTTAAATTCATAAATTAAATATATATATATATACTTACTTATGCATATATATATATCTTATAAAGTCTAAGGGGGAAGAAAGAAAAAGTAATGTTTTCAACATTAGTTTTTCTTTTTAAACTGTTCTCCCTCTAAAGTTAAGTTGGTGAGGTAATATGGTACATTAAAAGAAGAAAAATTTAAGAATTTTAAAGTTAATAATCAATATGAATTTAAAAATCAATGAATTTGAAATTTATATAATTATAAATTTAATAATCAATGAAATCAAAATTAAATTATATTTTGATTGCTTACTCTTAAAGGTTGCCCTTTAAAATATCCTCATTTTCTGAAATGTCAAAAAATGTAGCATTTATTTTATTAAAATCTCTAACAAAAGAAGCGACCTTAATTACCATCCTCATTTTTCATTGAAAAATGTAGCATTTATTCCTTAATACTAAACTAAACCTAAAATATCCTCACTTTCAAATATAAAGTGTTGCATTTTAAGTCAAATACCTATAAATACCAAATATTTGAATCCTTACAAATATACATAAATCTTACACCAAAAAAAATAATGCATATAATTAAATTTCACCTTTCTTGATTTTACTTTTAAGGAACAGATCAGCTTTGATTGCTGCTTTCCTTTTTGGTCTATTTGTAGTTTCAAGAACTGTAGATTCAAGAAGGTTTACATTAGACTCTTCTTTATTAGAACTGTCAGAATTATTGTAAATGGATTCCAGTGGACCCTTAAATTTCTTTTTACAGCACAGTTTCAATTTTAAGTACAAGGATATTTCAAAAGAACACTATTCCATATTTTCAGGACCCATGTTTTGACCTCTCAGGGAAACGATCGCCAAATCACATTATCACCATACTTTAGTACAATGAAAAACTACTACAAAATGGTCCAAACGGCAAATCCATAACCCCGGAAATTTCTTTTTACAGCACAGTTTCAATTTTAAGTACAAGGATATTTCAAAAGAACACTATTCCAAATTTTCAGGACCCATGTTTTGACCTCTCGGGAAACGATCGCCAAATCACATTATCACCATAAATAGTACAATGAAAATACTACAAAATGGTAAAATCGGCAAATCCATAACCCCTGGAAATTTCTTTTTACAGCACAGTTTCAATTTTAAGTACAAGGATATTTCAAAAGAACACTATTCCATATTTTCAGGACCCATGTTTTGACCTCTCAGGGAAACGATCGCCAAATCACATTATCACCATACTTTAGTACAATGAAAATACTACAAAATGGTCCAATCGGCAAATCCATAAACCTTGGAAATTTCTTTTTACAGCACAGTTTCAATTTTAAGTACAAGGATATTTCAAAAGAACACTATTCCATGTTTTCAGGACCCATGTTTTGACCTTTCGGGAAACGATCACCAAATCACATTATCACCATACTTTAGTACAACGAAAAAACTACAAAATGGTCCAATCGGCAAATCCATAACCCCCTGGAAATTTCTTTTACAGCACAGTTTTCAATTTTAAGTACAAGGATATTTCAAAAGAACACTATTCCATATTTTCAGGACCCATGTTTTGTCCTCTCGGGAAACGATCGCCAAATCACATTATCACCATACTTTAGTACAATGAAAATACTACAAAATGGTCCAATCGGCAAATCCATAACAACCCGAAAATTTCTTTTTACAGCACAGTTTCAATTTTAAGTACAAGGATATTTCAAAAGAACACTATTCCATATTTTCAGGACCCATGTTTTGACCTCTCGGGAAACGATCGCCAAATCACATTATCACCATACTTTAGTACAATGAAAATACTACAAAATGGTCCAATCGGCAAATCCATAACCCCCGGAAATTTCTTTTTACAGCACAGTTTCAATTTTAAGTACAAGGATATTTCAAAAGAACACTATTTCATATTTTCAGGACCCATGTTTTGACCTCTCGGGAAACGATCGCCAAATCACATTATCACCATACTTTAGTACAATGAAAATACTACAAAATGGTCCAAACGGCAAATCCATAACCCCTGGAAATTTCTTTTTACAGCACAGTTTCAATTTTAAGTACAAGGATATTTCAAAAGAACACTATTCCATATTTTCAGGACCCATGTTTTGACCTCTCGGGGAAACGATCGCCAAATCACATTATCACTATAATTTAGTACAATAAAAATACTACAAAATGGTCCAATCGGCAAATCCATAACCCCCGTAAATTTCTTTTTACAGCACAGTTTCAATTTTAAGTACAAGGATATTTCAAAAGAACACTATTCCATATTTTCAGGACCCATGTTTTGACCTCTCGGGAAACGATCGCCATATCACATTATCACCATACTTTAGTACAATGAAAATACTACAAAATGGTCCAATCGGCAAATCCATAAAACCCCGGAAATTTCTTTTTACAGCACAGTTTCAATTTTAAGTACAAGGATATTTCAAAAGAACACTATTCCATATTTTCAGGACCCATGTTTTGACCTCTCGGGAAACGATCGCCAAATCACATTATCACCATACTTTAGTACAATGAAAATACTACAAAATGGTCCAATCGGCAAATCCATAACCCCCGGAAATTTCTTTTTACAGCACAGTTTCAATTTTAAGTACAAGGATATTTCAAAAGAACACTATTCCATATTTTCAGGACCCATATTTTGACCTCTCGGGAAACGATCGCCAAATCACATTATCACCATACTTTAGTACAATGAAAATACTACAAAATGGTCCAATCGGCAAATCCATAACCCCTGGAAATTTCTTTTTACAGCACAGTTTCAATTTTAAGTACAAGGATATTTCAAAAGAACACTATTTCATATTTTCAGGACCCATATTTTGACCTCTCGGGAAACGATCGCCAAATCACATTATCACCATACTTTAGTACAATGAAAATACTACAAAATGGTCCAATCGGCAAATCCATAACCCCTGGAAATTTCTTTTTACAGCACAGTTTCAATTTTAAGTACAAGGATATTTCAAAAGAACACTATTCCATATTTTCAGGACCCATGTTTTGACCTCTCGGGAAACGATCGCCAAATCACATTATCACCATACTTTAGTACAATGAAAATACTACAAAATGGTCCAATCGGCAAATCCATAACCCCCGGAAATTTCTTTTTACAGCACAGTTTCAATTTTAAGTACAAGGATATTTCAAAAGAACACTATTCAATATTTTCAGGACCCATGTTTTGACCTCTCGGGAAACGATCGCCAAATCACATTATCACCATACTTTAGTACAATGAAAATACTACAAAATGGTCCATCGGCAAATCCATAAACCCCGGAAATTTCTTTTTACAGCACAGTTTCAATTTTAAGTACAAGGATATTTCAAAAGAACACTATTCCATATTTTCAGGACCCATGTTTTGACCTCTCAGGGAAACGATCGCCAAATCACATTATCACTATACTTTAGTACAATGAAAATACTACAAAACGGTCCAATCAGAAAATTCATAACAACAGAAAATTTCTTTTTACAGCACAGTTTCAATTTTAAGTACAAGGATATTTCAAAATAACACTTTTCCATATTTTCAGGACCCATGTTTTGACCTCTCGGGAAACGATCGCCAAATCAAATTGTTTTATTTAGTTATTAATAAAATTATTTTTTTTATGTTCATTTATCATTAAAATAAAAGTTAATTTTTTTTTTTTTTTTTTTTTTTTTTTTAAATTAAAATGAGTTCTTCATGCATCGATCATGTTCTATGAGCCCATTTAACCTTCATACATTATTAATTGGAAGATATAATGACCTACATTTAATTTTTTTATTAAATGACAAAGATTATTTAAGAAATTAGTAATCTTTTTAATAATAATAATAATAAAATATAGTGCCTTTTGATTGAATATCTGTTAATCTTGTAAATTAATTAATGTTTTTAGTATATGAAAGATTTTCAGTCAATTGTTTGGGCTTTATATATATATATATATATATATATATATATATATATATATATATATATATATATATATATATATATATATATATATATATATATATATATATATATATATAATATTTGTGAAGGGATTGCCCGTCAAAATTCTTGTTTTTAGCCATTAATAATCATACTATTTTTTGCAATGTTCAAATGTGAACATTGTTTTGTAATTTTTAGGGTACTCGTATTAACCAAAAAAAATTATATATATTTTTAAAAAATTAAATATATAACTGAGTAAAGGAAAAGAATATGTTATGTAGTTGATGTGGAAAGAATAACTCTTGATTTTTTTTTTGTTTTCTCTTTCAAAAAATGCTGTTAAATGATATTTTTTAAACCTTAATTTCAATTTTGCAAATGTTTGTTTGTTTTTTTTCTTTCAGTTCACTCTTTGTTTTTAAAAGACTTTCCACTATTATTCTAAAGCAGTTAATCCAACGCCATTTTTTGGTCGTATACCCTTTTGATACGAAAGATATTCATTCACTATCATCCCTACATAAAAATGAATTACCTATTTCTCTCTATCACACAGAATATATATATATATATATATATATATATATATATATATATATATATATATATATATATATATATATATATATATATATATATATATATATATATATATATATATATATATATATATATATATATATATATATATATATTGTAATAAAATCCTTATCCTTAAAGATTCAGGACATTAAATTGAGAAGATGCAAGTATAAACATAAATCCAAGGTACCTAAATATTTTAAAGATATTTTTTTCTGATATTCTTATTCACATCGGGGACTGAAAAAATTGCCGACAACTGTAAAAGGGGCTTAGACAGGACTATAGGATAAAAAACGATCATTCTGCAAATGAGTATAGTGTTCGATAACAACACAAAACCCCCCCCAAAAAATAATGTTAACATCTCTATCCTAAGAAAATTTCAAATCCTTTAGGAAACGTATCTTCAAACGGTGAACAAACAAATGAAATCCAAAGAATGATGATAATAGCACGGGGTTATTATGACTTCAGGTAAATTGAATATTAACTTCCATGGTAACTTTCCACTTTGTTTAGAGAGAAAAATCTTTGAGCAGTGTGCGTTACCTATTATAACATATGGCCGTGAGACTTGGACCCAAGACGTTAAAACAAAAAAATATGGAGAGGTATTTCCTCAGAATAACACACAGGGACGGAAAAAGAAGTGATTGAATAAAATTATAAACTAAAGTAACAGTTAGAATAGGCGTAGAAAAGCAACAGAAATGTATATAGCTTAAGGGTCTAGTGATAAATGAACAAAGGAACTATTAAATTGGTCTCCATTAAATCCAAAAGGATTTAAAACGCACATATTGGCAATCTGAGCCTTTAAAGGAATTTGCCATTTTAATAGTCATTCAACTAACTAACTAACTATATATATATATATATATATATATATATATATATATATATATATATATATATATATATATATATATATATATATATATATATATATATATATATATATATATATATATATATAAAATGTATGTTTTTTTAATTATTACAATTATATTAATTGGTTAATGTTAGATTCAGAGGATATAAAGTGAACATTTTGTTTTACATATGACCCTCAATGAAATGAAAATGGCAGTATGCGGTCCTCAAAAATAAATGGGAAAAATTTTATGCGGCCCGCCAGTCGAAAAAAGGTTGCACATGCCTGAGTTAAAAGATTGACAGATGAAATTAGAATTGCATCAAGAATAAACCGGGAAGCGAAACCATAGGACCAACAACAACGAAGTGTCTAGGAGAGGGTGCTGTCATGCAGTGAAAAAATACAAGCTGGTTATATATATATATGGGCCGTTTAATGTTAAGGTTGAGAACGGGTAAATATTTCTCTCTATCTCGAAATTTTTTTAACACAAATGGGAACATATACCATTTTGGAAACCATTGTTCAAAAGAAGTATTTCTGGAGTTAAGACCAGTTAGCACTCGACCTTAATTAGGCTTACATATTTTCAAGCAATTCCTTTCAATTTTCCTAAAACTTGAACTCTCAGATATTTCTTCAGAGATTATTTTCATATGTTAATCTTTTCACGTATTTTAAGTTATACTTTCATTTTTATTTTATGCCAAAGCATTATGTATAATGACCGTTTGAAAAATATAAAATTCCATTTACTCTTAAGAAATATTTACTTCTCACCTCACCTCAGTTTAAAATTATGATCATTATTAGCATTTGTATAATGATTCCAAATGTACTCATAGTAAAACTATTTTTTATGGTGATTTTTTATTAATTAAATGGTAATAATTAGTTTTGTGTTCTTTAGCGCAGAAACTTACACCAGCATTAACTAAAGATTTTTTACTTTTGTCATAGAGAATATAAAGAAATTATTTTTTATATATATATTTTCATCAATTTGTTATCTTTTATACTTAATTTAGCATTTCCTGTAAACTTG
>SEYY01007342.1:25000-37165 GCA_009176605.1 Armadillidium nasatum
AGGACCAAATGCAAAGGGCCATCAATGAGGTTGCAAAATAGACACGGTCTCGGGGCTATCAGTTTTCATCACTTAAGACGACTGTAGTTCTGTTCCACCGGAGAATCAGAAGGGGCTATCCTGCAATTCATTTAACCCCTCCCTGTCGTTCTACGATTCTGCCCTGAGAGATGCCCCTAAGGTTATCCTGTATCGGAAATTGTTATACGCGCCTCACATCAATTATTTTTAAAAACTGCATACAGGCTCCCATTGGACATTTTACATCATTTTTGCTAAAAACTTGGTGCCAACTGCTAATCGTCTCTTCTGCTCTTCATGTCTTTGCACCGTTCAAAAATTGATTATGGCTGTGCAGTGTATGGTCAGGCTTTTTCCTATTTGCTGAAGCTGCTAGATGCAGTGCAGAACGGGGGACTATTTATTGCTAATGGCTCTTTTCGCTCTTCCCCAAAGTCAAGCTTGGAAAAGTTGAAGCAAATGTCATGCCCATGTATCTCAGGAGTGAATTTATAGTGTATTCTACCAATGTATGACTTAAATCTCATCCATCGACTCTCTCTCTCTCCTCTCCTGGATAACATTGCCAATTGCATTTTTCGTTTTTCGTTTGCAGAGATCAGTAGGGTCTTTAATACTTTGTATTTCCCTTTTACCAAAGTCCTTTCTTTCAGTTTCACGCATGACACTCCATGGTTGTTTCCACAGCCTTTTGCACTGCTTTAGCTTCCCTGACTAAAACTAAGAATACTGCATTTCACCTTCAAGCCAGTTTCTATTCACATGCAGTGATTCACGTGGTACACATTTCCATCTTTACGAACGGTTCAAAATCTGCAGTCTTTCCAGATCGTACCTTGTCCAATACTCTGCCTTTGGCAGCCTCTATTTTTACAGTAGAATTTTGAGCCGTGGTGTTGGCTCTCTCGCGAGTGCTCATTTTGGATATCGATGCCTTCAACATTATTTACTTCGCATCTTGGACGTTCTTAGAGACTTCTTTCTTAAAAGTTCTTTGGTCTTCGTCCAGCGTTTCTTGCGGCTTTCCACCCATTTAGAAAAATTGTCGGATTTTTTTGGATTCCGACGCATGTTGGTGTTCGAGGTAATGATATTGCTGACCGGGAGGCCAAGCTTGCCGTCTCGGTTCCCAACCGCTCTTCAACATACTTTTCCGACCCCACTGCACGGGAAACCTACCTGTGGAAGATTATATATCTGTTTTGCTACGGGGTTTTCTTGAGAGGTGTCATTTATTTTGGCCAACTTTCTCTAGCTCCAGTAAACTTTATTCTGTCAAGCCACTCTTGGGTGATTGGAAATCATCGTATAGTACTAACCGCCTGCATGTGGTTGCTCTTGCACATCTTCGAATTGGTCACACTTCTTTTTCCTATGGTCATCTGATGTCACATGCCCCTTGATCTTTCTGGATACACTTCTTGCTCCCTTGGTGATGTTTCTGTGTGCTACATTCTTCTAACGTGTCCATTTTTTGGACTTACGTCGACACTGTTTTCCCCTTCCTCACACTGTTCCTCAGGATCAGCGGTTTCCATATGTTTTGGGAGACTCATATTCTTGATCGGAAGGCTTTGTTCGCTTTCCTCAGTCGATCGAAGTTAGTTCACCAGATTGAGTATTTCATTTATCCTGATTTTGACGTTCTCTTTCCTGGTTGCTAGGATTTACCCCTGGTTCGGTTTGCCCTACCAGTAATAGCCCTTTTAGAGAGCTAGGGTGAAAAATTATATATATATATATATATATATATATATATATATATATATATATATATATATATATATATATATATATATATATATATATATATATATATATATATATATATATATATATATATATATATATATATATATATATATATATAGGGCAATCAAGAATCCATATTATTGCCGCAAAAACAGTAAAATAAATATAAAATGGTTTCGTAAATAACAAAGGGTTATTTTTATAATCAAATATTTATATAGTTACTTTATTTATTTTCTTGATAAAAGGTTTTACAGGAAAACGATAATATTTATTAAAAGTAGGAGATTTATTTGAAAATTTAGGGTAGAAATGTTTAAGGAAAAAAAAAATATCTCAACTCCTTCTCGAAATTGACTTGAACTCTGTTTTTACGAGAAAATCTAAAATTAATTACATTTTGAAATATCTTTAAAAACCATACGGTTTTCTTTAAGCCGTTGTAACAAATTTTTGAAGTAAAAGTGCCTGAAAGCATAGTAAAAGTATTACTTAGTAATTTAGATCAATGTTATATTTTTTGAACAATCAGGAATCCATATTATTGCCGCAAAACAATTAAAATAAATTTAAAAATGGCTTCGTAAATAACTAAGGCTTTAATTTGAAAAACACAAATATTTTTGTATTTGTCTTTATTTATTTATTTATCTTATTTATTTTTTATAAAAGTCTTACAGGAAAAATGATATTTGTTTTAAAATTGCTTAATTAACGACGTGGTAACTTACAAAGTTTGATATAATTATATATTGATATATTTATATTACTAAATAAATATATTTATATTGTGGATTGTAATGCCGAAAGAGTACCGATATATATCGATATTTATCAGCCTGTTCTATTTAAATCTGTCACAATATAAATATATATACCAGGGTTGGGTTTTAATATTTTTTTTTTTTTTTTTTTTTTTTTTTTTTTTTTACGAATCAAATTAAAATAATCATGTATTTTTTTTTTATATTATTGACTTTTTTACTTAAAGTCTCTTTTATTAGTAAGCTTATTCGCCTAAGTAATAATTAGTAAGTAAATTTAATTAGTTAATTAGCTTAAGTTGGTTATTTAAATTATATATTTTTTTTAAAAGTACAAGCTACTTAATATTTTTTTGTATATAACATATATATGAAAAATGACGAAAATGCGACTGATAGAACCAATTCACTGTATTTAAATTTTAAATTTTAAAGGAAACCAGTAAACTACATTATATTATTATTTTTATGAATATTTTATGGTTCTGTGCGTTACTTAATTTTTATTATTATATTATTAAGATAAATAAGGAAATAATAAAAAAAAATATTTTATCGTTGGAATTCTCGGCACTTAAATTTTGAAGAAATAAAACATTAATTTCTATAATTAGGAAATAAATTAATAGAGACAGTTAGAGCTTTGAATAGAATATTAAAATGCAAGTGAATTGGTCCGATAAATCAATTATTGATTGCTGAATGCTGGCACATTTCAGTCCTAAAGCTTTTTATTCTCTTTTTTGAATAAATTTATATTTATAGATACTAGATAGCTTATATTTATTTTTTGTCTAAAATTTTTAATTAAAAAAAAATCAAAAAATCCACCGATTTATTTAATTTGATTTTTATTATGCCAACTTTGATATATACAGTACATGGACAAAACGGGGATAAGCCTGTATTCATTTGAGTTTAAATTCAAACTTCAACGACTTTTTTCAAGCTATTTTCTAATGAAAGTCAAGCACTAATATGCTTGCTTAACAAACCTACAGTCATACTCTTCTTCAAGCAACCGAATTGTAAAAAGAATTTTGATTGGTTAATAAGAATTACACGTATGTCAACTCTTTTCTAACTGGCAGTAATGGTCTCGTCCAATTTTAAACGATAAATTATCACGTCATTAATAAAGCAATTTTTTTTTTATAGCAAATACTATCTTTTTCCTGCAAAACTTTTATCAATAAAATATATAAGGACAAATATAAAAAAAAAAATTGTGATTATCAAAATAACCTTTTGTTATTTACGAAACCATTTTATATTTATTTTACTGTTTTTGCTGCAATAATATGGATTCTTGACCTTCCTAAATTTAAAGCTTTGATCTAAATTACAAAAATTTTAATTTTTTACTATAGATGGATCTGTGTCACTCATAGGTGTCATTGCATTTTCTAGACTGTGATCACTGTCACCATTGTCCACACCATAGACTTAAAGTCTATGGTCCACACAAAGACCATTTTACACGACGACAGCGATACACGATAGGTAGTAAATTTACCTTTTTTCAACATTGGATCAAAGTTTACGATTATATTGTAAACTTTCATTGGATCCACCTAATTAAAAACAAAGTTTACAATATAATAATTTATTATTGTAAACTTTGTTATAAGGTAAATTTTGAAGTCTACTCTCACAATTCACAACAATCAATAATTTTTTTTTAAAGCAAATGACAATTGTTAATACTTGATAAAAAAAATTTTTTGGTAAATAATAACGCATTTGGCATTTTAACATATAGGAAAACAAAATTTGGTGTTCTAAACTCTAAACTAACATGCAAATTCCCTGATATTACAAAGGATTGTCAAATAATATTAACTAAAATTTGTTGCTTTAAAAGCAGTCTCATGTTCATCCATATATTGATCCAACCTTTTATTAAAAGTTAAAATGAATTATATCAACAATTCCAGGATATAAACTACTCTGTTAGTGAAAAAATATTTTCTTCTCTAGATGGCATACCTTTTATTTTTTTTGACCCCTGCCTATTGGGATCTAGTAAAAATAATTTTCATTTATATTGTCAATGACACAAACATTTTGAAAACCTGAATCATGTCACCTCTAAGAAACCTTTCTACAGAAAATATTCCCAGTTCTTTTAACCTACCCTTTTTAACTCTTGTTTTTAAATCCAAAAATTATTTTTGTTGCTCGGCTGTATTATCTCCAGCATATTAATGTATTTTCTTAAATAGGAAGCCCAAACCAGTGCACAATGCTCAATTAATAGTCTAACATAACCATTATAGAGCTTACTGATCACCTTACTTTTATAATTAATTTTGTGGTTATTCCTAGCTTCTAAACACTTCTGACACTTTCAAACTACTACTGATAATCACATAATTCCTTTTATTTATCCATAGATTCAAGCCATTCCCTATATATTTTGCAATTGAAATTCTTATTAAAGTAGCTTATATGAACATTCTTCCACTTTTTATTATTGAAATTAATTTGCTACCTTTCAGTCCAACCATAGTATAAGTAATACTTAGTATTATAAAGATATAGGGAATTTATTTGCAGATTTTCGTGACCTTGAAAAGTTTTGTAGTCTTAGCTCCGCCTAATTTCAAACAAAGAGTATGAAAAGCCACGCTGCTACATATGACGTTTAAGTGACGTCATAAAACATGGTGCCTATTTTACTATTATATATTATATATCTATATATATATATATATATATATATAATATTATATATATATATATATATATATATATATATATATAATATATATATATATATATATATTATATATATATATATATATTCCACAGGCTAATAAAATTATAATGGTTTTATTTTTATTATACCAAAAAATCAACATGATTTATCAATTAAAAGCCAATAAAAATATATAATTATATATATATATATATATATATATATATATATATATATATATATATATATATATATATATATATATATATATATATATATATATATATGAAAATGGAAAATACGAACATAATCTGGTACAAAGTTATTAAATTTGGCAACGCTTTATTTGCCATTTTTATTTTTGTTTAAATTACAAAGAAACCTGATTCATGATTGGTCAGGAAAACATAAACTATTTCTTATTGGGGTGTTGATATCTAATGACGTAAAAAAATAATTAATCTTTTATTTTAATAATAAGCATTATTAAACATGTTGTTTCTACAAAAAAGATTTAATTAGATTTTTAATGATTAAAAGAAATGCAATTTGCTTCATGAGGGTGTTTATTAAAAAAAAAAAAAAAAGGCATTCATAAAAAGTGCATCACTTTCAATCAGAAAATTATAACATTTGTTAATTCTACTAAGTAATGCTTATACTATGGTCCAACCAGGAAGTTTATTTAAATCATGTTGAACTGTCATTCATCCCTCAATATTTTTATCAGGAGAGGTCAAATTAGTATCATTAGCAAACTTAGAAACTAAACGTTTTATTCCCTATACATAATATCATTAATATAGAATAAGAACAGAAGAGGCCCAATATAGAACCTTGAGGAACCCCACTATTTACCAGCTCCCATAATGATTTATTGCCATTTAATACTACACACTGTCTCTAGTTTTTCATTCACACCTGTATCCAGTATCTCCTATCTTTATATGCATTTTTTATTATTATTTTAGACCTAAAATCCTAATTCTAAAACACTAGCTAAGAATTTTTTAAAATTCGCATTTTTTCTATAATTCAAATTTTTTTTTTTTTTTTCCAGTCCTTATTGCAATCTTTGTTTATCATTAAATGTTCTAATTTTTGGTATTTGTCATTTTTAAGATATAAAACGTACTTTATTTTCTGTTATAGTGATATTCAAGAAAATTGAATAACTGATGTACACAATGTACTGTATATAATTATTACATTTTTAGTACTATCATTTAAATTTTCCTAAACTCTTAATGGTACAAGTAAAATGTATCTTCACTAACTATTTCCAAGCATATTAAGCCTAGAAAGGCTGGAGATCTTTTATAAGCTTTTTAAGGTTTATTTTTCTTACATGTTAAAAGCTTGGTTCTTTTTAAACAATACTCAGACAGATACTTCAAAATTTCATACATTGTTTCTTCAAGTTTTTGAAGTTAAGCACTAGTCTGATCTACTGTAAAAAGCTTACATTTTATTATTTATACATAACCTGCAAAGATATTTGACTACTCGATTTTTGAGAAATTTTTTTAACAAAGTCTTATGATTCACTCTGTAAGATGTTTTGTCATTTCCTCATTTTAGCTTATTAAATAGATATTTGAAGGGACTTTAAATATTTAAAAATGGTTATCTGACTTTTTCAAAATGTATATATCAAGAGATCTTTTAAAAAATTTTAAAGATTTTTTAAAAATTTTATTGAAAGTATATTACTTTATCAGCAATTGGAATGTCATACTGCATTAGGGTAAATATAAGTAATATTAAAAAATAAACACAACTTGTAAAATTGTGGTAAAACTTTTAAATATAGTAATAATCATACAGATTTTATTCCTCTTTGTAACAAAGTATTTTTTACTATATATATACATCATTAGTAAAATATTAAAATTTTTATCTTAGTAATATCACCAAACTGTACAGACTTTTTCATGCACGATGGTATAAAATTTGGTTGAATGAAAAAATACTATAATCCTTGTATATATATTTTTCTCTACAATTTCAAAGTTTATATATATATATATATATATATATATATATATATATATATATATATATATATATATATATATATATATATATATATATATATATATATATATATATATATATATATATATATATATATATATATAGAGTTAAAATGTTATATATATACAATGTCCAATAAAACTGTGGAAGAAAAATTAGCTTTGTATCGTTTAAGGAAAGATAAAGAAAAATTTCCAGAAGAAAGGTTTAGCCACTTTAAGAAAACTGTTAATTTTTTTAACGATGGTATAAATAGATTTTATAGATTAATTTTACCCGACTCTAATATTGAAGATAAACTGGATGCACCTACTGAGAAACTTTTGAAATCAGAAAACACTGAATGTCACTCCTCGAATGAAATAGAGGTACTCTAATATTATTTATTGATTTATTATTTATTTTTCAAAGAATTCTTTAAAGTTTTAATTATAGCATACATAATTATTTAGCATTTTACAAAGATTTAAAATACTTTAATAATAAATTTATATATATATATATATATATATATATATATATATATATATATATATATATATATATATATATATATATATATATATATATATATATATATATATATATATATATATATATATATATATATATATATAACAAATGCAAAGTAAAAGAATTGATATACATTAATTAAAAAAAACACTCAGATTATTCATATATCCATCCTACCTATTTTTAAACGGTGGAAGCGAACTATTAGCTACCAACTTCCAACGTTCCAAAAATTATATTACCTAGTTACTCAAGAAGTAATTTTTCAAATCTAGACAAAATATTTTCCTTTTAAAAAAAAAAAAAAAAAAAAAAAATTCTTATTTTGATCTCTAGTCTACTATCATGATCTATTTTATGAAGAACTTCGTTTAATAAACAAAAATGTAGAGAAGAAAATTTAATGAACTTAAACCATATCCTGTCTAAGAAATTTTTCCAAAGATCCATGCCCAGTTCCTTCAATCTCATCGTATAACTATAACTTTTTAAAATTACAAGTCAACCTTTGTAGTTTTGTGTTGTACTGTCTGTTGTATATCAATATCGTTCTTTGTGTAAAGACCCCAAACTTGTGTATAGTATTCAATTATCGACCTAATACAGTTGTTATAGAACTTCTTGCTCTTATAAGCAACATAATTGTTGCTTCTTTATATACTAACATTTGAAACATATTTGGCTTCTGAAATTGTTGGTAATAACCATACCCAAATCCTTTACCTTGTCAACATATTCCATCCATTTTCCCACTTATAACTGAAAAAAAAATGATGATGATAGTTTGCAAAGGAAAGAGAAAAATCTTTTTATATAGTTTGTGAATGGGTTCTCAATTAAAATGTTCTCTATTATTATTATTATTATTTACAAATGTATCTTTTCTACTCAGAATATCGAGTTTGAGCAAGAGGATCAAGAAGTTCTTAAGTCAGCAAAAAATGATAACAAATTTGATTGGATTGTGCTGATCTTAAAAGTAGCTTTATGGTTGATTTTGTGGAAAATTTTTATACTGTTGGAATTTGGTGCTGTTTACTTCGTTTGTAGCTGTTTTCTTTTTATTTGGTAAGTAAAATGGATAACAAGTTTGTTATGGAATTATTTTCTATACAAAAGTAATAAAGTTCAGTGATGTAACAACCTATAATTACGAAATATAATTAAATTGTTAGGATTTAAAAAGAATAATCATTGAATTAAATTATAATATCTGTAAGGCTTGTTAATAAACTTGACAGACTCCCGGTTTATTTAATAGAAAATTTAAAGAAATAAATGCTTCTGACTTCCGTTTTCAATTAACACAAAGTTGTATCGTAGCAAAAGGTCGATCAGCGCTCTTGTAACTTTTGATGTTATTAAAGATGAATATCCTTTTTTTTTTTTTTTTGAAGATGGTTTTTTCGATCTTATTTTAATAACATGTTTTACTGTTTTTCTATATATATCTATTTATCGGGATCCTTGTATGTAGTATACAGGAATTACAAATTTCTATATCACTATAGTACAAACGTATAACTAATATGTTGTCTTACTCGTCTATGGATTTGAAATAATAGGCAAGCTTCATGGAAAATAGAAATAAACAAATTTATAGTTATTTCCGGTAACGAGTTTGCATAGAAATCAATATTTACATCTTATTGTCAACAACTCATAAAATTTATTTTAGTTAACAGTGCGTTTTTATTTTTAAACCGAATTTATATAATTTTCTTGAAAGAAGTATTTTCGTTTTCATTATCGGGTTCTGTGAGATTCTATACATTTCCTTTAAGTTTACTGTTACCTTATTTCAGTGCAACATCCCATACTAAAATTTTTTTACTGTCTTTTTGAATATTTCAGAAAAAAAAAATCGTGACTTTTCATCACATTTAGAATTTTGATGAAACTTCTTCACCAAACTTTTGTAGACCATTAGTATTATAATTTCATAGCCTTTTCTCGGGTTTATTTATTACTCATACTACCGAACACCATTTTTCTAAAAATATTGGGGGAAAAAAATTGTCACATTAGAATAGAATTTGATCAGAGTATTTAATATAGTTTAAAAACTGTCTTTAGGAATACTAATTTTAGTCGGTTTCGACAGGTAAATTCCGTTACTTTCTAAAGAGCTCTTATTTGAATTGAAATTCTATATGTAAAGAATTGAAACTTATTAAAGGTTATGGTACAGAAAAAAAAATTTAAAAAAAAAAAAAAAAAAGTAAATTTGCAATCACAACTGTGACCACATAGTGTGGGCAGCAAGAAAATGAAAAAAAATTTACCAATATATTTCTTTTGTTAAAAAAAGCTTTAGTAATGCAGTTAAAATTTTTATTTTCCAGGTTAAACCTCTATTCTGGATCAAAACGGAAAGGACCAAGTGCTTATTCAGTTTTTAATCCAAATTGCGAACATATAATGGGTTCTTACACAGCCGAGAAACTTGAAAAGGAACTCTTGCATAGATGATAATAGTTTACTTAAAAATATTTAGAACCAAGACATTTATATATTAGTTTTATTAAGTTTTTCTATATTTAATTTTGAACCAATGTTTTTTTGGGAATGAAAAATTTTAACTTTTTGTTTTATAGTTTTTTTTGGCAAACCTATTCAAATTTTCATAGCTAAAAGGTTTCCTTAATACAGGAATCAGTTAAGAATCTAGAAAGAAATTGGTACTTTCAAGTTGAAAATAATGATTACTAACACAAGTTCTTGGAGATGGAAAAAAATAATTTGAGTATATAATATAATGGATATAATTATAGCGTTGGCGAATTTCAGATATTACAAAGGTTTATCAGAAAATGTAATAGGTAGGGGATAAAAATAGAATTACTAATCCATATTGCTTACCTAGAGAAATTCAGCTTTATATTCGTAATTCTTTATAAAAATTGTACAGGGATGTAATTTCAACAAAATTACCTAACGATCTCTTGTACTATAAAAATGAAAAAGTATTAGTTATATACAATGTTGTAATTAATTCTAACTGTGTGAATACAGTGATGTAAGGTTTTAAGGGAAATTCGACGTTATATACATAGACTGTTAGAACATGATTTTGATATTTGAGAACAATTGTAGGTAGTTTGCATTATTCTTCATAGACCATCAAATTCTTAATTTTCTTAGCACTTAGGACGACTATAAAGCAGAAAGGATGAGATAAAGAACTTAGGAAAGCCTCGTGTCTTAATAGTCCCTTAATACACTCGCAAGTAAACTAGCGAAACGATCCTGATAAATGGAAATACAAATAGATCCAGACCATATTTACAACTTTTATAGAGAAAAATTGCTACGACGAAGCATAAAGGATAGATTGGTAAATTTAAAAAAAAAATCTTGGTACATTAGTATCAACGAATTTCCTTCACTGTTAGAAAGTAATAACTGTTAAATCACTTCAAACACGTGATACATTAGATCAATGTGCAAAAGAATATAGAGGTGAATATTTAAAAAAAAAAAAATTCTAATCAATATCATTTCTGGGGTAAAAGTTGAGCATAGATTTGAATAATTAATTTTAAAATTATTCATATTATTTAATCAACCTGTTCCAATTTTCCTTTTTTAAATAACTTAAACAGCTTAATTTGATAATCTTTACGGTAAAACGGTTGAAAAAGAACCACTAAGAGATTTAATTTTAAAATACTAATTATAAAAATAAACATACATAAATAAAAAAAAATTTAATTTAAAGACAAGCAAAAAAAAAAGTCGTGTACCTTTAAAAAAAGTTTTCTCCATTTTTAAAAGAAATATCAATGAATTTTATGCAATTACATTGCAGACACAAAACTAAAATAATAATATATATATATATATATATATATATATATAATATATATATATATATATATATATATATATATATATATATATATATATATATATATATATATATATATATATATATATATATACCAGAGTATATTTTATTTTACTATAATATTTATAAAACTGCATCACTGTCGCTAAGTGAGATGCCATAAACTAAGACAGAGAGAAAGAATAATTTAATAGACCTATATGTAGTTTGGTTAAATATATAATATATATATATTCTTTTTTCAAATATATTAAAGTAATAAAGTATTTTTAGAGCATTATTTAAATTTTACACAAACAAATTTTTTTTTTTCTTGTTCCTTTATTCTAACAAAATTTTCTAAAGCAGCATTGAGTACTCGTACATCAAAATTTACTTTCTTTAACTCTCATGTACAAATTGATTTTATTAATAAAAATAAAGTGTACTAAGTATATATATATATATATATATATATATATATATATATATATATATATATATATATATATATATATATATATATATATATATATATATATATATAT
>SEYY01007343.1:12500-17500 GCA_009176605.1 Armadillidium nasatum
TTATTATTATTATTATTATTATATTATTATATTTCTATTTAAGCCTTTGCAAAATTTTTATCAACTGCGAATGCGAATACAAGAATTTCTTCAACTGCGGATGCAGATGCAAAGTTTTCGTCAACTGCAGATGAAAATTATCTTCAACTGCAGATGCAGGTGCAAAATTTTCAACTGTGGATGCCGATGCAAAAATTTCGTCAACTGCGGATGCAAATGCAAAGTTTTCGTCAACTGCAGATGCTAAATTTTCAAGTACGGATTCAGATGCAAAAGTTTCGTCAACTGCGGATGCAGATGCAAAATTATCTTCAACTGCCGATGCAGGTGCAAAATTTCGTCAACTGCAGATGCATAATTCTCTTCAACTGCTAACGCAAAATTATCCTGAACTGCAGATGCAAAATTTTCGTTAACTGTAGATGCAGATGGAAAATTCTCTTCAACTGCAGATGCAAAATTATCTTGAACTGCAGATGCAGATGCAAAATTCTTTTCAAATGCAGATGCAAAATTTTCTTCAACTGCAGTTGAAGATGCAAAGTTTTCTTCAACTGCGAATGCAGATGCATAATTTTCGCCAACTGCAGATGCAGATGCAAAATTTTATTTGCAGATGCTGCAGATGCGGATGCAGATGTTGAATTTTTGAAGGTGCGAATGCAGATGTTAATTTTCGTGAGGGTGCTCCGCGGATGCGGATGCTATCAGTATATATATATATATATATATATATATATATATATATATATATATATATATATATATATATATATATATATATATATATATATATATATATATATATATATATATATATATGTGTGTGTGTGTGCGTGTGTGCGTGTGCGTGTGTGTGTGTGTGTGTAGGAGCAAAACAGAGGAAGACAGGAGAAAAAATTCAAGTATCCAAAGGTGCCAGCAAACTCAATAAATTATCATTATTATTATTATTATTATTATTATTATTATTATTATTATTATTATTATTATTATTATTATTATTATTATTATTATTATTATTGTTATTATTATTATTATTATTATTATTATTATTAATAATTATTTTAATAAAATTACAAACTAAAGATTTTGAAAATCATTTTAAATATAATGTTGGAAAAACTGGCAACTCTTTGCTCGCAAGAAGCATTAAAAAAAAAAAAAAAAAAATTCCGGGAGTAAGTACTGAAATTTTTGTTTTAAATTCCGAAGAAATTTATACTTTTTATATATATATATATATATATATATATATATATATATATATATATATATATATATATATATATATATATATATATATATATATATATATATATATATATATATATATATATATATTACTACGGTTGGTGCTACAGAGAGTTGATCCCTCGCATTTTACCTCCATTGCGTGGTCCTCTCTCGCAGATCAGCTCAAGGGGTTCCTTATTTGCACATAAATTTTATGTGAACATTGCGAATTTTAACTTGTAGTGCCTACTCCTTTCCAGCCACTTCTATTCTGTGGAACTCCCTAAATTCTTCAGTTTTTCCTGCTGTATTTAACATACATCTTCTCTTTCTTAGATTCTCTGTCTGGGTTCACCCACCCACCCACGTTAGATCTGCGTTAGGAGGCTGGCTGGGTGAGTTTTCTTTTATTATTTAATAATTCTGCCCCTTCCGTGTAAAGGACTCTGATATGTCAGTGAGTGCTGGTAAAACGATATATATATATATATATATATATATATATATATATATATATATATATATATATATATATATATATATATATATATATATATATATATATATATATATATATATATATATATATATATATATATATGTATGTGTGTGTGTGTGTGTGTGAATTCACTGCTGGAACAATTATTAAAGAAACTTTGCAGAACGAAAAACGAACGGTGAGAAGCCAAAAATCGCTAACATTTAGTTATTATTATTATTATTATTATTATTATTATTATTATTATTATTATTATTTATTTTGAAAAGAAAAAGAATAATTTCCAAATTATATTTTAAAATTAATGTAAAAGTTTAATAATAATAAATAAATAATATTAAATAAATAAATAAATAATTTCCAAATGAAGCTTCTTGTCTCCGACTCCCAGGGAAAGTTGCCAATTAACTGCATTTATATTTATAAATTATTAATTTTGGAAATTGCTTTTCGTTCACTGCTAAATTAATAAATAAATAAATAAATAAATAAATAATAGTAATAATTATAATAACAATTATACTAATAATAATAATAATAATTATAATTATAATAATAATAGGAAAGGTGACTACTGGCAAGCAATGACGACAAACACTATCGAGTCAAAATTTCTTTTCTTGTTGCTGGCTGGTGCTTTGAGAGCACTGACAGATTCATACATACACACACACACATATATATATATATATATATATATATATATATATATATATATATATATATATATATATATATATATATATATATATATATATATATATATATATATATATATATATATATATATATATATATATATAGATTTTTTTCTACGAAATAAATATTAATTTACATTCTGACAACATTGAAAGTTATGTTAACTATTTTTCAGTAGTTTTGGCAACCATGCATTTGTTATTATTTTAAATTTTTTTTTTCTTGGCGCCTTGTACATAATGGCCGTTATGGGAATTTTGTTCGTGTTGAAGATGTATAATACTTGTGAAAAGTATATATATTTGCTACTTGAATAAATGAATAAGTGTCTTTGGGTAAAATTTTTGATTTTATTCTTATTTTATTGTATTTGCCGTCTTCTGTGCAAAAGTATTGAAAATCAGTTTCCAGACAAATCCTAAAAAATTAAAAAATATCACCCAATAAATAAAAAATATCAGTAGGGTATGAGTAAAGTAGAGAACAGGAAAGAATACTGATTTATACAGACCATACATGAAAGTGGACTATTAGATTTAATGCAAAAAGCCATAGTATCAACTATGACCTTTGGATTTTGCTTTAAATCTATTCACTGGAGTGGAGGAGGTATGGTATATTAGGCCCAAGTCCTGAAAAGTTTCTCAGCAGAAAGGTCTTCTGGTCTGGTGCTGGGTGCATTTTCCCATAATTTATGAGGTGTACATACTTTCTTTTTTATCTAGGTACAAAACATTTCATGTTTTCTCCCACTTTAGTAATATTGGTGAGTGACAAAGGAAGATTGTCCATGGAAGAAATATCAAAATGAACCACTGTCTGGCTTTTACCTCAATAACTTTTTGTGACCCGGAGAGAAACCTGAAAGTAGTTTTATGGTTTGTGAAAGTGAGTTTACCCTCTAATCGTCTGAATAAGAACTTATATCATCATGAGAGAATGTGAATTTTTAGGGCAAGTTAACTGTGATGCTGCCTTAGAGTTTAGAAGTGATTGAACCTATTACAAAGGACGCTGTTGTCCTGGTGGAGAAATGGCATACCAATGTCTTCCTGCTCAATCGTACCCATACACTAAGGGAGAAGAAGGGGTAGTTAAAACAGTCAAAATTAGGAAAAAGTAAAAATGGTTTTACGATAAGTAAAATATAAAAATAGATAAATCAATAACAGGTCTTTTCAGATGTCAAATGCCATCTGGGAATCCTAGAAAAAGTGAAGCGATATATATCGATATTTTTATGATAGTATAATAAAACTTTAAATTATATTTCTAAAGTGGATTTATCAATATTTTATTCTTAGTTTTGAATCATCAATATTTTTTTTATCTCAAAAAAATTATGTAACCTAAAATTTTAATACTTTTGACCTCTAAAAATTTTAGTGTTATATATATATATATATATATATATATATATATATATATATATATATATATATATATATATATATATATATATATATATATATATATATATATATATATAGGATAAGAAGTCAGCCTATATAGAAATATCAATATATGGAAACTGACATATCAGTACAAATTTTTAACCATTTGTATTATTATTTCGCTTTCATTTCATTTACGTCTATTAATATTATAAAAATTACTATTATTATTTTCTAACGTACTTAGTTTAAAAAAAATTTTTTTTTGGGCCCATGTCTCTAAATAATTACCAAAATTTACCAGCTTTACAGTGCTATTAAGACTTAAAAAAATTTGACTTGTCAGAGACCAAATAGACCATGGTTAGACTCTTGAACCACAGATTTTGTATGCAAATGAATTTTGATTGCTGGAAAATATATTGATGATGATATGGAGTTGAAATAAACAAAAACACTGATAAGCGCAATAATAACTTTAAATCAGATTAAAATTTGAACATAAGTCAAGCTGTAGGAAAATGATGTATTTGTTTTGACCTGCAGAAAATCCATGGGTTGCTAACTTTAAATTGTCAGACATAAATTCAGGAGACTTTCCAGGGTTTTACTCTATATATATATATATATATATATATATATATATATATATATATATATATATATATATATATATATATATATATATATATATATATATACTCAATATTTAAAGTTTGTTATAGGGGAATTAAACCCTGGCCCTATAGCATGACATAATTGAAAGAAAAAAAGTTTTTGTTGTGTTGTACGTATGGAATAGGTTTAATCTTAATTCTTTAGTTTTATTTTCGTAACTATAAGGAAAATTTTATGAACTTTGCATGGGTAGAAAAAAAAGCTATGCCCAAAAATAATACTTTCATGATTATTGGTATTTGTGATAATTCAAAATTAGTTTGAGCAGCCAACATGAAAAGTTCAAGTATAACAAAATGAATTTCAGTGATTTGACTATTTACAGGTTAATTATCGAGTCATTTTGACAAAATTTGCATAAATTTTTCTCCCATACATGTCTTTGATTTTTGTTGAAAACTTGAGTCCAAACAAGTTTAATTTAATTCAGATTATATGTTCTAAATAACCTTTAACAGTAGTTTTATTCATTTATGTTTATAAAAAAAGCACTG
>SEYY01007344.1:0-33659 GCA_009176605.1 Armadillidium nasatum
TTTAAAAAAATTTATTTGAATAAGCCTTCAAAATTGGATGTAGAGATCGTTTCGATCGCTCTTCTGATCTTGAGGTGGACTCCAAATAAATTTTAATATTGCGCAAGAAATTTATCGTTAAAAAAAAATGTATTTGAATAAGCCTCAAAATTGGATGTAGAGATCGTTTCGATCGCTCTTCTGATCTTGAGGTGGACTCCAAATAAATTTTAATATTGCGCAAGAAATTTATCGTTTAAATAAATTTATTTGAATAAGCCTCAAAATTGGATGTAGAGATCGTTTCGATCGCTCTTCTGATCTTGAGGTGGACTCCAAATAAATTTTAATATTGCGCAAGAAATTTATCGTTTAAAAAAATTTATTTGAATAAGCCTCAAAATTGGATGTAGAGATCGTTTCGATCGCTCTTCTGATCTTGAGGTGGACTCCAAATAAATTTTAATATTGCGCAAGAAATTTATCGTTTAAAAAAATTTATTTGAATAAGCCTAAAAATTGGATGTAGAGATCGTTTCGATCGCTCTTCTGATCTTGAGGTGGACTCCAAATAAATTTTAATATTGCGCAAGAAATTTATCGTTAAAAATAATTTATTTATTTATTTATTTTTTAAATTTATTTGATTAAGCCTATAAATTTTTAACAAGTGATAGGAAAGGGAAATAAGTTATCGGATTTTAAAAATCGAAAAACATTTGTGAAAAATCAAGAAATATAACCGTAAACCTTATAATGTTCGTATATTTTTTTTGAGGGGGTGGATCTTGAGGTAAGCTCCAAATAAATTTAAATATTGCGCAAAAATTTATCTTTTAGGATAATTTATTTGGTTAAACCTACAAATTTTTAAAATGACACGAAAGGGAAATAAGTTATCGATTTTAAAAATCGAAAAAACTAAGAGCGAAAAATCCCGATATATTACCGTAGCCGTTTTGACTGTCGTATATTTTGAGGGAAATATGTTATCGGATTTTAAAAAACAAATTAAGTAGCGGAAAATCAAGATATATTGTAGTAGCCGTTATGAAGATCGTATATTTTAAGAAATGGAAATAAGTTATCGGATTTTAACAATTGAAAAAGTAGCGAAAAATCACGATATATTGCTGTAGCCGTTATGACGGTCATATATCTTAAGAAAGGGATATAAGTTGTCGGATTTTAAAAATCGAAAAGAACAGCGACAAATCCTAAAATTTAGCCGTAGCCGTTATAACGTTCTTATATTTTATTAATTTCAAATATGGCTCATATCTTTTCCTTTCAATTTTATCGTAAGAAGCAAGCCAAACTTTGACTCAAACGGTCAATGTAGTCATAAAGTACAGCAAATATATATACAAATAAGTTTATTGAAACAAAAAATTTGCAAGATATAAAAAAAATTAAATGTAAAAAATGTAAAGTGGCACAAAATAAAAAAAAGGCCAACGAAAAATTTGCTGTAAAAATAAAGCCTATTGTAAAATTAAAAAATAATACAGAGTTCTCATTTAATTAAACAAATTTTTTAATTTTATTCTTTTGTTCAAATTCATGTTCCATGGCATACCTGAAATAACATCTCTTTCCATTTCTAATTTTAAGTTTATTTTTTAGTACAGACATTGCGTCTAAAAAGATTCAATAGTACTTTTATCTTCCTACCTCTACTAATTATTATTATTATTAATATTAATTATTATTATTATTATTATTATTATTATTATTATTATTATTATTATTATTATTATTATTATTATTATTTATTATTATTTTTTTTTTTTTTTTTTTTTTTTTTTTTTTTAGGTAGAATTTAACATTTTATTTTATTTTCTAGCTCCGGCAGTGAATTAAGCTTCAAAGATTTCAAGAAACAAGACAAATCAGGACCCACTTTGAAATGCAAAGGAAACAAGAATTCGAGTGTTTTGTGAAAATTTTTTTCATTTTAATTTTTTATTTGATATATATATATATATATATATATATATATATATATATATATATATATATATATATATATATATATATATATATATATATATATATATATATATATATATATATATATAATTTAACCAATCACCTTCCCCACTCTCGTCATCTGGTGCCCGTCAAAGTTCGCTCACACACAACCATCCACATCTTCTCTACCTCCCCCCCCTCCCCCCTCAACACCGCCCTCCATCTTACGCAAGGATAATTCAGTAAAAGCTAAGAGGGATATTCAAGGAGCTGGAAATGTTAACGGTTGAAAGGAGATTTTTCAGACATGTGACACAAGTTTACAAAAATTTACATTTCACATTAATACAAAGATTGAAAATACTTTATATTAAACCATGGCAAAGAAACAAGGGCATTATAAAAACTTAAGAAATTAGGTCATCGCGATCTAAAGAAAATGCTCTCAATGTTATTGAAATTAATTCCCACAGATTATTGACTGTAATTCTTTGCAACATTAAAGAGGAGGGTAAATAGATATACGCATCTTATGCATCTTATTGTATAACTTGACATCAAAATTGGCGGGTATATAAGAATTTTTAGACAAGTTTATGAATTTTTAGACAAACTTGTGATTAATCTTAACTGGCAGTTTGTTATTGATTTAATGCATGTTACTTGTGTAATTAGTTGTATAATGTCGGTTCTGTTTACTAGACATATGTAGGGGCTCAGTTTTGTCTTACCTTGCATGCATGAACTGAAAACCAAGGTTGGGATAGACTTAATATTTGTTGCATTTATTTATTTATTTAACCATTGTTTTTTGTTTTGACTAGGACGGGCTCGATAGACCGGTGTGGTTTGCAGCTGTTTTTTTAATATTCTAAAGTTCTCTAATTAACATCTGCTATTTTAATTTTTATAGTTACAGATAGTAATGGCAAACTGTTTGGAGCAATTTGAGATAGAGAGCACGCGCACTTTCGCCTTCCATTGCGGAGTTGTTCCTCTTTAGTTTTTCTACCTTTTTGTGAAGTTAAGAGTAGAAATTTATGAACGCTTATCAGGATCTTCAACTTCCGCTTAGTGAATCTATGATGGTTTCTCTTCACAAGATTATAAGGAGCAGTGTTTCAATCGTGATTCTTAAGAACATTGTCATTCAAAAGTTAATAGTCACATGCAGTGTTTAAAATAATAATTGCAACTTAAGAAATTTGGATATTAATTTTAATTGTGGTAGGAATTAGCGTTTCTTTTCTGTTACAGCTTGTTTTGGTATTGACGTCAATCCCAAAGCTTCAGCCAGAGATCCAGAAAATTCATTGTTGCCCTTAAATGTAAATTTAGTCGTTAAATTAAAGGTAGGGTTATATCTCTTTTTATCACTATTATTCATCATACAACCCAATCCTTCATTAGAGCATATACCTTTCCCTTCATTTTGGTGACCCAATTTCGAATAAAACTACGCTTCCATTTTCGACCAATAACTTTTTAAAATAAAATTCTGCCTTCATTTTGACTAATCGCAATTAGATTTACTTGCTTGTCCATTTCCTTTTAGGTTTATTTAATGCTCATTTAAGTTATGTATAAACGATTTGAACTACTCAATTTTTTTATTTATAAGTTCTGTACACTTATTTGTTTAATTTCTCTTCATTTTTCCTTCATTTTTTTAATGAAATTTATGTAATTTTCTATTTCAAGAACTTTTTGTTCTTTGCTATTTAATATTGGGGACTGTCTGGTGTTTTTTGCTTAGGACAAATAAAAATGACTTTTTTTTATTCTCGTTTTTGCAAATACTTTTCTTTATAATTGCGTTTCATTTTACGTTTATACAGTAATTATTAATTTATAAACGTACCTTATGACATTGAGATTTTTTTCCTGATAATGAAAAAAGCTCTCAATGGCCCTCTGTTAGAAATACCACAATTCGTCATAATCAATGTAAAGCACAGGAACATGTTGTAAATGTCCAATTTCTTTTACATGGGAAAACTTTCGGAAACCGCAAAATGTGCCATTGTTAAATATCGACTCAACTAATATTTTGAGGCACCTTTCTTATGAGGATACTGTTAATTTTGCCCGTCGGCGAACTTCTGTAATTTTTTTTATTTTCAAAGATTCGACTTTTCACATTCACGCATTTAATGCCGGTTTTTTTATCAGGTACTTATATCAACGGTACCTCCAAATTCCCATAGAGGTCTGTCCTTTCTCTGATTCACAGCTACAATAAATGTTTTTTTCATTTGTACTTTGGAACTAATGGACATTAATGTACACCATGGTGTTCAAGGCCTGATAAAAAGGGGCTTCGTCGTGAAATCACACTTTTCGCTAGTTCGACACCAGTTCGTATTTTAAATCTCTCTCCTCAGCATCGCTCTTATACTCAAGCTCCTCATTCATAGTCTGTGGCTCGTACTCCAGACAAACCTTCACTAAAACCGCCATCCGTCTCAACCACCGGCAAACAATATCTGTTAAAGAGAAAATATCTTCATTAATTCCTGCTGTTACAATTAATTAAAAATCATCGGCACTTAATTACTTAAAATGGAACACTAATACATCAGTCAGCGCTGTTCGTCTTGCCTTAGTTACCGAATACCCATTAAATCCATACACTGTTTGTGCATCATTTGATAATGGCTCTTCTTTTTATTGTGGCGAAGAGCCTACCACTTTCGTTCTGCCTAAATTCAGTTGTGATTTGCAATAGACTTTCGTTTTTGCAAATGTTATGAAACCTTTATTTGGGACGTACTTTCTCCACTATTACCGTCTGCTAATGGATTGTGGGATTTTCACCATTTTCGTGTAACTTTCGTTTCCTGCAAAGGTCTCTCTCATTCTTTTCCATACCTCTGTTTCTTCTTTATTGGTAAACCACCTATTACACCAGCTTCCAAACTTAACATTGCCTATTGATCCTTTTTACAGCTCCAATTCTTCCTCTCAGGTGTTTCATAGGCTCGAAATAGAGATTCAGTCCGTTTTTGCCAAAGTGAGGCATCGGAAAACATAATTTCTTCATTCTTTGGAAAGCAGGTATCATCCATCCCTCTAAATTCCCTTAGGCTTCTCAAATTTATCTCGTTTCGAAGGAAGTGGATCTTACTATCCATCCGGATGACGTTGAGAAAACCGCCGTCATCACGCAGTTTATCCTTTTCGAATTTCTTTTCATGCCATTTGGTCTTCGTAACTCTGGCACCACCTTTCGGGATGTCCAATTCGTATTTATTTATATGGATAACCTTATTTTCTATTCTTCCAAAGAAGAACAAACTTCTCACCTTCGTCAGGTCAGCCAACTTCATGATCATTAATTTCGCTACATCGTTGATAAGTGACTCTTCTTTCAGTCCTTGGACTGCCTTGGCATTAACATCTCTTCGGCGGGTCCTTCTACTTTTGTTTCTAAGCATACTTAAATCTCTGCGCTTTCACTCCTTACCGATTGTGCTTTCTTTCGTAGATTTTTGGGAATTCTCGGATTTTTTTGAGACTTGACCCAAACATAGCTACATTGTTTTGTACTCTTATATACCTTAAAACTTGTCATACAAAATTTTATTCGGTACTTGGATCTAACAACGACTATATTTCTTTTTTAGGACGTTAAGAGCTCAATCTCTTCCCTTTCTAGTTCCTTTGACAGCCCTCATAAAACGCACCTCAATCTGGTCACTGACACATTGTCACTTGCCATACCAGTTGCCTGTAAAAGGACGGTACTCCGGTACCTATTGTTTTCTTTAGTAATCATTTTACAGAGCCTCATCACAAGTATTCGACTTTCTATCTATTCTTTCTATCGCTAACTCCTTGCTGCATATTTATAATGGTGCACTGTTAATTTTTCCTTGTGGGTTGTAAAGTTACCCTGTGTGTAGAACATAAACCTTAGTTTCGGCATTTTATAGCCGAACTCCATCTACGAGTTTTCGCTAGGAACGTCATTTGTATTTATTGAGGGTGTATATTTTCTCAAAAATTCACATTGAAGGCTCTAGATAACGATATATATATATATATATATATATATATATATATATATATATATATATATATATATATATATATATATATATATATATATATATATATATATATATATATATATATATATATATATCCAGCAACACCTCAGTGTAGTGACGTTTCGACACAACATGTAAGTGCTTTTGTTTCTGCCTTCGTCAGGAGGCAACTGTTAGACGTTCTACAAGGTATCTCCAATACTCGTATTAAAGCGTCACTTAAAATTCATTAAATCACGTTTTTTATGGCCAAAATTGGATAAATACATCCGCCTATCGGTTAGGTTAGGGAGTGTCACAATTACCAGGTTTCAAGGTGCAACGACAAAGTCCCCATTAAAACCACTAAAATCCGATCAAAGCGTTTTGAGATCTTTCACATTTAAATTGTCGGTTCTTTTCCGACATTTATACCGTTTACCACTACATTCCTTGACCGTAATAACAATTGGATAGAAGCTGTTCCCCATGTCCAACAATTCAGCAAAGTCTGTTTCGTATTGGTTTCTACAGTGGATTTCCAGATTTGGGTTCACTTTACATTTTTACGAATAGGTTTCCAATTCGAAAGTGAATTCTCTGAACTCTCTCGTTTGATCGGTTTTCACCACCTTTGAACATATGCATATTTTCCAGAGTCTAATGACCTTGAAGAGCATCTCAAGATAACTTTGACTTTGAGACCTGCGTATGCACCGTTTAAAAATGTCACTGGCGAAACTTCTTTGGATCTACAAACATCTTTGCTTCTCCTCAGAAGAAGAAAGATTTTGATAACTTCATGAAAAGATTTATCTCACATAAAAGAATTTACAGTTTCGTATGCTACCGGCTTTACATCCATCAAAAAAAAAACTTAAGCTTTAAAATCTTTGGACCATGTGTATGTTCGGATCGATCGTATTTTAAAGTTTTAAAGACACCTTATAGAGACCATTTCTAGTTCTCGAACATTTCGACAGATGCTTTAAACTTCATCTTCCTAATGGAAAGTCAAACATGATCTCTATTGAACGTTTAAAACTAGCTTTTGTTTCTGCACCAACTTCATCATCATCGTCTGCTACTTCCACGTACGCATACGCTCCGCCATCTAAAAGCTCTCATATTCCGCAGATTCAGGATCCTCTAATCATTACAACCTCTCCCGTTACCTCCTTTGACTTTGGACAGGCAAGTTCACAGGAAAAGGAAGAGGAGTACCACTTTAAAAAGGAATCTTTTTGCACCAAATCCTTATATTAAATAATTTTACATGATCTGCACTAGCGTGGTGTCAATAAATAGTGAATTTCAACTCTCATTTCGAATTTGTTCCTCTTTTGATTTAACACCTTTATTGAAGTTATAAAAAAGTAGTAATACTTTGTTACGATGATCAATATCTTCAACTTCTGCTTAGTGAATCAGTGATTGTGTTTCTTCAGCATATAAGCAGAAGTATTTCATTCGTAAATCTTATTATGAACATTATCATTCAAAAGTTTATACTCGTGATGTTTGAAATATTAATTACTAATTCTGAAACTTGAATTTATTTTAAATATGTGGTAGGAACTATCGTCTCTTTTCCGTTTGGTTCTGACGTCTATCCCGTATCTTAAAAAAGGGATATCATAGGTTCTTTGTTCAACTTTAACGTAAATGTAGTTATCGAGTTTAACCTTTTGAGAACATTTAATTGCACTATTACATGCTTTATATTACTATGCTTCATCATGCAGCAAAACTCTTCATTTGAGCATAACTTTCCCTTTATATATATATATATATATATATATATATATATATATATATATATATATATATATATATATATATATATATATATATATATATATATATATATATATATATATATATATATATATATATATATATATGAGAAAATTATTTTTCTTTAAATGCATTCTTTGTGAAACTACCACTGTTACTATACTAACTTTGAAAAATTAGTTTGTCTAACAAGGAATGTACACCTAAATGAATATATTTACAGAAACTTTAATGATGATTTGGTGACTTTCTTACTCTAAGAAACTAAAGTCACGTTTTTGTATCGGGAAATAGACGATTGGTGGTGTTGTGGGGCTGTTTATTTTCACTTTTATTCGTCTCTAATACTCCTTTCACTATGGAAAACTGTTCGTGCTGAAAATACTAGAGATCATCTACGCAACGAATACACTTTTTCTTCTTCTTTAGCAACCAGTACTCCTGTTTGTTTCAGATATGGATTTTAAAGATCTTTGATATTTTTCCCAACTGCTTACATATGTTTTATTTTACTTTCTTCAGTTCATTAATTCTTTCAGCTACTAAATCTCATATTGTTCGTTCGTGTGCCGCCTCATGTCTAGCACCTTCTCAACGGTCTACTGAATGCGAACAAATTTACAAGAAGAAACATCTTCAGTTTAAAAGTGTTATATATATTTATCTCATTTTATTATATTGCTACGCATAAACGTAGAACAACCAACTATGTCAAAATCCTAATATTTACATTACCACCCAACTAAATTTTGTAGTATATATACCGTTGTTTCTCATAATAAAATTCAGTATTCTAATTGACTTCAAATAATTATGAAGACGGGACTCTCAATTTGGTTTGGTATGTTATTTTTTTATATATATATGTATTTACTTTATGATTGTTATTGTTGTTATTATTAATCATTATTTATTTCTAGATCTGCTTTGTCAGTTGAATAAAGCCTAAAATCACTCCTGATTTCTTTTGATTATAACAATTTATTCAACTGAACAAAATATGGGGAGAGGACTTCGGCCTGATAAACTAGAAATTCTTCCTACGTCTCCCGAGGCTCCTAGAGTCTTCAAGCATTGGTTGTATGTGTTTACTCGTTTTAAAGAAACTATCGAGGCCTCGGAGAATGCTTACTTGGGGATTTTGGCGAACTCTTTATCTTCTGAGAATTTTGAAATTATCGTTGACTGTACTACTTTCGATGAAGCCTTGAATACTCTTAAAGATGTTTTTATTAGGCCTGCTAATGAAGTTGTCGCTCGGCATCATTTGTCTACGCGAAAACAAACATGTAATGAGACTATTGATGAATATCTGAGAGCCCTTTATAAACTAAGCATAGATTGCAACTTTCGATCCGTTTCTGCTGAAGAATATAAAAATGAGTATATTAGAGATACTTTCATAACGGGATTAAACTCTCAACAGATTAGGACTAGACTCCTAGAAAATAAGTCTTTGGATTTAACTAATGCTGTTAACCAGGCAAGAAGTTTGGAGATAGCTTTTAGAGATTCTCATTCTTATCAGGAGAGTTCAGACATCTCAAGTTCTGCTCAAGTTATTGAACTGGAGGAACCTAAAGTTGCTACTAATTATACTGTCACTACTACTGGAGATGTATGTGCAGCCTCTGATTCCAACATTAGAAAGACTCAGTGTTATTTCTGTGGGGGTGATCGACATTCTCGCTCTGTATGTCCTGCTCGAAATGCTACCTGTCGAAAATGTCGGAAGCTCGGACATTATGCCAGAGTATGTAGGAGCAAAACTGGCAATGCAGTTTCTGCTTTCTCAGTACTTGCATGTGTTCCTGATGTCCTTAAGAAGTCTTTCATAGATGTGACTCTGAATGGTGAGAATGTTAATGCTCTTATTGACACGGGGAGCTCAGAGAATTTCGTGTCTGAAGCTATTGTTCATCGCCTCAAGATTTCTACTTCTTATTCTGGTGTCGTTTCCTTGGCTTCGTCAAGTTATCAATCTGTCATTGATAAAGTTTGTTACTGTGATATAAAAGTTAGAGGCAGGCTTTATTCTCGAATCAAGCTATTGATAATGAAACAATTATGTACTGATGTAGTGTTGGGCCTTCCTTTTCTGACGAAACATTCAAATATCAATTTGCGCTATGACGGACCCGAACCCTCTCTTGACATTTGTGCTTTAACTGCTCACTCAATAACTCCACCTAGGGTATTTTCCAGTTTGTCTTCGGATTGTCGTCCGATAGCAACTAAATCAAGAAAGTTTGGAGTTAAAGATTCTGACTTCATCAGATCAGAGATTAATCGATTATTGTCTGAGGATATAATTGAGAACAGTCAATCCCCATGGAGAGCGCAAGTTTTAATTGTCAATCAACGAAACAAAAGACGTCTTGTAATTGATTACTCTCAAACTATTAACAAGTTTACTTACCTTGACGCCTATCCTCTACCTAGTATCGATGATTTAGTAAATAAAATAGCCAATTATAAATTTTTCAGCACCATAGATTTTAAAAGTGCTTATCACTTGGTTCCGCTATTGAAAGAAGAAAGACATTATACTGCTTTTGAAGCGAAAGAACGACTATATCAATTTAAGAGATTAAGTTTTGGATTAAAGAACGTAGTAGCTTGCTTTCAGAAAATTATGGATGAAATTATACGCAAATATAATCTTTCAGGAACTTACGCCTATCTTGATGATGTGACTATTTGTGGAATTACTAAAGAAGAACATGACAAGAATGTTGAAATTCTTTGAAGTGGCGAAAATCTTAAACATGACCCTTAATGATGACAAATGTGTTTATTCTGCTGAATCCGTGCGTTTGCTCGGATACGAAGTACGATTTAACGAATTAAGACCTGATCCAGAACGACTTGACCCTTTAAAACATATGCCTCTGCCTGACACTAAAAGAAGTCTCTCTCGTCTTATAGGATTGTTTGCTTACTACTCCCGGTGGATTCCTCGTTATTCAGAAAGAATTCGACCATTAATTGATGCCTCCTTGCCTTTGGATGAACGTGCAAGAGTCGCTATCTCCGACTTAAAAGAGGCTATTCTTACTTCGGTGAAAATGAAGATAGACGATCATCTCCCTTTTACTCTGGAAACTGATGCTTCTGAAGCTGCCATTGGGGCTACTCTGAGTCAGGAAGGATGTCCTGTAGCATTTTATTCAAGATCTCTCTCTCCCTCAGAGAGGAAACATTCCTCTATAGAAAAAGAAGCCTATGCTATAATAGAGTCCATCAGAAAATGGCACCATTTCTTGGCTGCTAGGCATTTCTCTTTAATTACAGATCAGAGATCCGTCTCTTTTATGTTTAGTACTCGGCATAGGAGCAAAATTAAGAATGATAAAATTCTCAGATGGAAGACTGAATTAATGCCTTATTCATTTGATATAACTTATAGACCTGGAAAGTTCAATATTGCGGCTGATGCTCTTTCTCGAGGTTCTTGTGCTGCTACACTTACTTCGAAACTGTCAGAACTTCACAGTGCTCTTTGTCACCCTGGTATTACGCGACTTCTCCATTTCGTTCGTAGTAGGAATCTTCCATACTCGGTAGAAGATATTAAGAAAGTAACATCCTCTTGCCCTGTTTGTTGCAGAGTTAAGACTAAGTTTTACAAGCCTGCTTCTGAAGAATTGATACATGCTATGCGGCCGTTTGACAGACTCAGTATGGACTTCAAAGGTCCTTTGACCTCTTCTAGTTCAAACAAATATCTACTGATTATTGTTGATGAGTTCTCCAGGTTTCCGTTTGCCTTCCCGTGCAAGGACACTTCAGCAGAGACTGTTATAGGCTGCCTCACTTCTTTATTTTCTATTTTTGGTTTGCCTACTTATATACACTCAGATAGAGGGTCTTCCTTCATGTCTTCGTCTCTAAAGACTTTCCTTTTCCGCCATGGTATCTCAAGCAGTCGATCAACTCCTTATCATCCAACTGGTAATGGCCAATGTGAAAGGTTTGTGGGAATCATTTGGAAGACTATTACTTTGGCTCTAGAATCTCGGAATATTTCTCTTCATAATTGGGAATCTGTATTACCAGATGCTCTTCATTCTGTAAGATCTCTTTTATGTACTGCCACTAACGCTACTCCCCATGAAAGGTTGTTCTCTTATCCTCGACGAACTTCGACCGGTTTAGGATTACCTACATGGCTTTCTTCATCAGGACCTATGCTGCTGAAAAAGTATACTCGGCATAAGCTTGACCCCTTGGTGGAAGAAGTTCGACTCTTGGAGGCCAACCCCCAGCATGCCCTTGTCAGATTTCCTAATGGGAGAGAAGAAACTGTATCTACTGAGGATTTGGCACCTGCTGGAAGATTGATACCTGAATCTAACAAGGACTTCTCATATGCTCGAGGATCGCCCTCAGACCAATCTTCGGGAGATTTTAGTGTGGATCAGACGGTGGCTTATGTTTCTAATCATTCTTTCCCTGAAGCTGTCGATCTGGAAAGGACGGAGCCTCATGATGCTGAATCTGGTTTACGTCGATCTTCTCGCGTTCGGCGCCCTGTGGATCGCTTAAATCTTTGATTCGTCTTCAATTTTTTTAGGATGGAGTGAATGTTATATATATTTATCTCATTTTATTATATTGCTACGCATAAACGTAGAACAACCAACTATGTCAGAAATCCTAATATTTACATTACCACCCAACTAAATTTTGTAGTATATATAGCGTTGTTTCTCATAATAAAATTCAGTATTCTAATTGACTTCAAATAAATTATGAAGACGGGACTCTCAACTTGGTTTGGTATGCTATTTTTTTGTATATATGTATTTACTTTATGATTATTGTTATTATTGTTATTATTAATCATTATTTACTTGCAGATCTGCTTTGTCAGTTGAATAAAGCCTAAAATCACTCCTGATTTCTTTTGATTATAACAAAAAGGAATGAAACATAATTTAATTGGTATATAGAAAAAGGAATTCACGAATAATGAAAAAAAATACCGTACCTGTGCATCATCAGTTGCTGAATACCTCACATTCAGATGCTTTGAGTTATAGATAAACTATTCAGACGTTGTGATAGTTCATCTCGTGTCATCAGTTATGAGAACAGTCCGACGTAAGGAGTTTCCGCAACGGCTCTTAACGAACGCATTGGAATATGAGCTATTGTAGAACCAATAGAGTTCGTTGTCACAGAATTTCAAGGTATTTGTCAAAACATCAGGATGAGTCGGGGTTTAGATTTGTGGGACATTTAGAAGATTCAGGATCTTCCTAATAATCACATATCTAATATATATATATATATATATATATATATATATATATATATATATATATATATATATATATATATATATATATATATATATATATATATATATATATATATATATATATATATATATATAGTTGAACTGCTTTGTCATGTTAGGATTATTATAGTTTAACTGCTTTGTCCTGTTAGCAGAAAGCATTGATTCATGATGAGATCTTTGTTATGATTGAGGGAGAAAGAGATTTTAGAGTCTTTGACCTGAAGAAGACATGAAATTACAGGTAGGGATGGTATTTGATTAAAAATACATTTATTGTGCATCCGTGCTCATTATTTCCATTTTCATTAAGAGTCTTGTGTATGCAATACGGTCACCTAAAATCACAGTTCAAGACTTTTAAATATTATGATAGGGGTTCCCATATATAATCAATGTGCGAAGTTTTGTTCATTTGCGGTGTTATTTAATGACTTTACTTGAAGCAGTTCACAACTAACATATATATATATATATATATATATATATATATATATATATATATATATATATATATATATATATATATATATATATATATATATATATATATATATATATATATATATATATATATATATATATATATAGAGAGAGAGAGAGAGAGATTTTAGTTCATAAACTAGTCCTTCACACGGGACGTTTGACTATTCTCTAAATTCTGGAGCTTCTCATTAACTGCCAACCATATAATTGCTGAAGCCTTGCACACACCCATTACGGTGCCTTCAGAAAATCTTATTTAAAGCTCCAAATCCACTAAATAGAGGACTCCCATCGCAAAAAAAAAAAACATACCAGCTAATGAGTGTCTGCTTTCGTCTTTGGATGGCTAATTTAATTACTTACATTTTATCTTAGCTGATTGTGAGTTTTGCAGCGTTCTCCTCCATTTTCCTAATCTCTAGCCTTGCCCACATTGGTACTCAATAATGTGGAGGAGGGCTTCTCTCATTTTCTTGGTAACTACTGCTCTTATGTCTTAATGAAGTTACAAACTTTGACTCATTCGAACATTAAACCCATTTAACTTCAGTTGTATTACCATTTACCACCTTGATATGATCTTGCTGCTAATCGAGATCATAGTTTTGAGAGTCTCGGTAATTCTTTTTTGAATGAGGGTAGACTCATCCAAGCAATTTTTTGAGGTGTCTATAGCAGAAAAGCTGTGGATTTTTGATTCATTGAAATTGCCGTTGCGATTATGCCAATAAATAGAAATTAGTTGTTCACCAGTGGGTGTGTCTGTCTCCAACAGCTGCAATTTTGTTTCCAAAAATTTTCTGCCTACAAGTCCTCAGGGTACTATTTTTAACAACCTTGCCATCTTCTGAAAAGATAAGTGATCGTAGATTGGCTGTTATACTCATCTGAAAATTAGTTAAACCTCTTCTCCTTTCCCACAGTTCTACATGTAGTGACTGTTCGAGTCCATGGTGTACACACACTGTTCTAATTTTGGCGCCTAGCTTTACGGTTTCCAAATCTAACTTTGTGATCTTTTAAAGCAGCTTCATTTCACTGCTGTTTTCCTTTGAAACTCCATGTTGGTAGACTCTCGTCTCCTAATACTAACACTTTGGTAGACCCTCTACATCAGTTTCTGGTCTTAATTATGGTAAACTTACCTATGAAAAAATTGACCAACAAACCCCATGTTGTTGATGAGAGCATCTGATCTTTGTCCATTATGGATCATCTTACATTAGACAACGTCTGTTTTTTTTACTTGGGAACGATATTGATTAGATCTTCATGCCAAAAATCACTTCCTCACCAACACTTCAACAACTCGTAATTGAAGATAACATACATTGGATTAAACTTCCTTTTCTTTTATCACAACGACTCGCACGTTCCCGTCTCCAGAAGCCTTCTTGACAAAAGACTAAGCTTTTTATGTACTTTTCAAATTTAATTTTGTTAGTCATAGGGATTGATTCCTGGATCGTCTACTTCGGTATGACGTGCATCTTCTTGTTGATCTTTTTTAGTGAGCACAAATTAACAAATATAAAAATCTATAAACGTTATAAAAAGCATATGGAGTTTTAGTAGTATATAAAACAGCGGCTGCGGGATCTCGCAGAATCAACAGCAGTTAATAGAAAGAACTCTGTATTCTGTATTTCTCAACGGTAAATGTATCTACAAGATTCCGTCGGTCTGGATAGTCAAAATCTCGAAAACTTTTTCCACAGTGGTGACGACCCATATGGGTTAATATGTCGTCCATCAAGTCGTTACGGATGCCCTGGTTTATGCAACTCGAGCATTTCAGGGTGTCTTGATTTTTTTGGAACGTATTTATGAATATCCACTTCTGATTTCCATCCACAATCAAGGATGGACAAAATCTTAATTACAGCAATATTTTCATTTTTAAACACAACATTGTAATCTTATAAGTGCCGTTGCAACATACTCAAGCTCTTACGATATGATCTGTTAACTTTACCCATCGCCTTATATTATCTAATCGATCTGTAAAATTTGTGTTATAGTCTCTCTACAAACTATATAGTTCTTGTCTTAAGGAATTACAGTCTAAAAAGCATAATAATAATGATCAGTACAAGGAAGATTCTTGGAAACCCATTACCATTTTATGCAATACGTGCAAGTTAATGGAGAAGAAAGTGGAATATTTGGTTAAATCACCTTTTAAGAGAGCCTGAAGGCAGGTTCCTCGTTTCAACTTTGGTTTTCGTAAACATATACCAAAAAATAATTGTACGTGATGTTTGTTGATGAAGAAAAGACATGTGGTAAAGTCTTTTTGAAATCCTTAAATTTCATGCACTTTAGCTCGGGAAACAACTTTCAAGTTTCATCAAAATTTGTTTCGGGTAAAAAATTAATGACCCTTTCTATAACTTTTCATTCGTGTTCCTCATACCTTCATCTTGAGTGTCATATTGTTTGGCTCTTTATTTAATAATAGTTGCAGTAGTTCCCCTTACCGTCCACTAATATTTGTACGCAGATGATTTGTGCTTTGCCTGTCTTGCAAAAAATAATAATGATAATAATAAATAAAAGGCTAAATGCAAAGAGGCGGTCAATAGGGTAACGTATTCACGGTTTCAGTGGGCTTCCTGTTTTCAACGAACGATCAAGACAACTACTGTCATCTTTCACCAGGTAAGCAACACGGGTAAAATAGGCACGCGACCATATAACAATTACTTAAGACTGTGCAGGCTACCATTGGACATCGTAACATCATTGTTCGCATACGGCGTGTGGTGTTGAACGCAAATTGTCACCTCAGCCAATCAAGTTCTTTCTACGGTCAAAACTTGAATACGATGACTCGGTCATTAGGCAAACATCTCATTTAATTATGATGCTGAACGTAAGACCCCATATTGCCAAGAGTGAGCATGTCTTCCACTACATCTGGCCTGAAAGCTGTCTAATGTCATGTCATTGTAACTCACGAGAGATTATATGATGTGTTGTATGGGAGACTTCATAAACCTCAGTCTTTAGCAATCTCCTTTCTTGGTTAAAATTACCAAGAGCAATTCTCGATGGCCCTTTGAAGTTTTTTAAAAGGTTTTTGATGATTTGCACCTTCTCTTCGCAAGTCTTTATTTCATATTTCGAATACAACTTTACATGGTTTTATCCACGGCCATTAATTTCCTTAATGATAACAAATAATGCTGGTTTTGACAGCAAAGCCACTTTCTACTCGCATTCAGTGATTCACTTGAACAGTTCTGAAACAGTGGAAGGTTTTTGAGCAACTTTGGTATTTTGTATAACACTGCTTGATGCTGTCATATTTTTACGGTGCAACTACATTGCACATAAGTTTAGACCAATCCAGATTAATGATACTGGCCACTGAAACCTCTTGCTTTATTTACTACGATAACCGTAGTTTTTTTTTGGATTCGTTTAGGGGGTTATTTGCTAAGCTTTTTTTTTTTTTTCTCGTCTAGCATTTTCTGAATATTTCCACTCCCATCTCGAGTCCTATCTCATGTTGGTGCTCGGACCAATAACATTTTTGAAGATAAGTTCAAGTTTGCTTTATATGTTCCATGCTGTACATCAGCAAATCTAGAAAAAGTCATTGCGATTGGTCAACTCACTGAAAAAGACTTTATCCTTGTATTCAGAAGAGGATTTTTGAAAGGTACCAATTGGTTTCCGCAAACTTTAGTTTTAAAGTTTAACAAGCCACCCCTTGGTGATTGGAAATCATCTTTTAATAAGAATTGTTTGCAGGAGGTTTATTTTGCTCGTCTGAAGATCTCACAAACATCCATCACCAATGTGTTCCCCCACATCAGCAAATGCCATTGGTTTTTGAACAACAATATTTCATCAGTTCTCAGTCGATCGGAGTTTAGGCACCATATATTTGGTTTGGTCAATTGATTTTTAGTATTCTCTTTCCTTATCACTAGTACTGGTGACTGGTTGGGATTGCCCTACCAGTAATAAAAACGTTTGAGCGCTTCGGCGACCCATTGCAATATATATATATATATATATATATATATATATATATATATATATATATATATATATATATATATATATATATATATATATATATATATATATATATATATATATATATATATATATATATATATATATATATATATATATATATATATATATATATATATATATATATATATATATATTTCAGAATTAGTTGAGTGAGGACGTGCTATGTAGCGCTCCTGAGTCTAAACTGCTACCCTATTTGAAACTGTTCTATTGCATAGTGTTATAATGTCTGGTAGAAATAGTGATAGTGACTTTACTAATATTGAAACTCTCGATGTTAACCATGATGACAAGAGTATTACAGATTTGACAACGTTTCTTAGCAGTTACAAGCCTAAAAAATCTGTAAATTTAAGATCGAAGAAAACCGGATCATCTGCTGGCGGATCGCAACCTACACTTGATTCAACATTTTTTGACGAGCTGATAAAACATTTGAATTGTGTTCAGAAAAAACTTGATGAAATTAGCTCACAATTAAAAATCAGTAATGCTAAATCTATCAAAAATGAAAATGATATATAAGAATGCTTAAAGAAAAACTTAACGACAAGGATAAAAAAAAATTGATGAACTCGAAACAAGATTGGATGACTTTGGAACGTCGATCACGCAGTGATCAAGTTTTGTTAACTGGAGGTAATCTTGAAGATTCCACAATGAATGATGCAGACTTTGTAAAAAATTTGATATCTACGACTCTTGGAATTGATGATTACTATAGTTTTAAAGTTGAACGATTTGGTAAGTCTAAAATGATATTGCTAGTGTATTTTAGTGACGTGACTTTCATCCCGAAACTGTTTAAAAACTTTTATATTTGTAAAACCTCCGCATTTGTATTCGAATTTTTATTTAACACAGAAAAACGCTTGGACAGCTAAAGAATTGCGTTTAATTAAAGAGACATTTGGTAATATTCATTCTGTATTTAGTTTTAAAGGTAAAGTTTATGTAAAACTAACTAAGGATGGACCCAAGAAACTTGTCTATAATATGACGGATGTTAACGAGTATAAAATTGTTTAAAATTGACTGGTGTGTACCTTTTCTCTGTAATTTAATTATTATGGCTTAGCATTTGGACTCTTTTGTAACATACGATATTTGCGTCCTAATGAGCGAACTGGATAATTTATTTTTTAACGAGCAGTGTTTTGTAATAAAGAATGTTAACGAGTTAACTAAGCAAAAACTTTTAAATGGCTAGTTTTCGGTATTAAATTTTAATGTTTGGAGTTTAGTGGCCAACTTTGTAAATTTGATTTCAATGTTAATATTATAATTTAAATGTAGCTTATGTTAATAACTGAAACTTGGTTAACTGACTCAACTAGCTGTTTATATAATATTAAAGGCTATAAGAAAATTTGGGTAAATAGGAATAGTAGAGGTGGTGGAGTTTTGATGTATGTTCGAAACGATATTGCTGTTGATGTGATAGATAATCTTATAGGTATATGTGATTCTCATGAATGGCTATTTATACGCTTTAATTTAAGAGGTTTGGGGAAAGTTATACTGGGTGGAATTTATAGGCCACCTAATGGGTCTATTGCTGATTTTAATATTTTTCATGTAAATGCTTTGAATGATATTCGTCGGTTGAGTTCAAGGTGTATACTGAGGAGAGACTTTAATATAAATTATTTTTGTAACCTAAATATCGATTCCGCCGAATATTTTAATATTCTGGTAAGTTTTTGTTACCAATTTTTAATCGCAGTGCCAACTTATGTGTCACCAGCCAATGTTGATTACTTAAGTTTAATTGATCATATCTGGAGTAATTTATATTGTAATACTGAGGCATTTATTCTTGAATTTTTGGTTGCCGATCATTTTCCAAGTCTCGTATTCTTTGATTTTCAATTAAATGATGTAAGGAAGGTATCCTTCAGAGATTTTTCTGTTGGTAATATTGTTAAATTTAATGAACCATGTAACAATAGAGTTGTTTTTAATGTATCACCTGAGCTCCCCGTTGATGATTTGGTTGAATCTTTCCTCAACTGGGTAAATGGTATTGTAAATAAATTTTTTCCTAAAAAAACTAAACAAATTTCAAATAAACGGAGCTCATGGCCTTGGATATCCAAATCGATTATGACTTGTATTAGAAAGAAACATAAATTATTTAAAATGCTAAAAATACACCAAATATCCTACGCCCAATTTAAGTCATATTCAGTTTTATTGAAATACTTATTAAAATATATATATATATATATATATATATATATATATATATATATATATATATATATATATATATATATATATATATATATATATATATATATATATATATATATATATATATATATATATATATATATATATATATATATATATATATATAGCAGGAGCTTAGGATACAGCCACAAGTTTTGGAATTGGAGCTCAGATTTTGAAAAAATCGGCACTCGAGAAGAAAAATTAAAGTCGTAAAGAATATATTGGATCTGTTTGCATTGTCACAATTTTGTTGCGTTTATTAAAAACATCTTGGTAAATAGTTTTCCTTTCTCTTCCTCAAAGCATCTTCCCTTATATATACTTTTACCATCCTGAAATTTTTTAGTCACAATCCATCTGGTTGAAATTAACTTTTGTCCTTCTGTTCAAACTTCTTGCTATATGTATTAAGATCTTTTATCTTTTAATGTTAAAATTTCAATTTAAATTTTTAATTTAAATGTTCTAAAATTATTTATACCTTTTAAAGTTTTATAAATATTTTGACAGTATCTTGCCTTTATTTTTTATTATATCTAAAGGGTGTTCTGCAGGAGCTGATAGAGTGAGAATAGGAAGGGGAACCTACTTATATATATATATATATATATATATATATATATATATATATATATATATATATATATATATATATATATATATATATATATATATATATATATATATATATATATATATATATATATATATATATATATATATGTGTGTGTGTGTGTGTGTGACTTTTTTTTTTGGTGAGTGTGTTTCTATTTAATAAGGTGCTATTTGGATGGGGACAGATCCTAATGTAGAATAGAGCTGTGCTCGCGTCTGTCTGGTGTGAAGAGATTTTTGTTTTATAGACTAAGAGACCGGAGGTTGTATTTGGTTGTGACTATAGTGAATACTTCTTTAATAGTCTACCAGGCTGATGACTTTCAATCGATATCGTGAAGGTTGCCATATTGTTGTTCATTAACAAATAAAACTGCAGGTTTTGAAATTGTTTATTCCGTTGAATTTTATGTTTTCATATTTATTTTCATATTAAATAAGCTATTACAATGTATAAAACTGGGTAGGGCAGTAATTTTATTTTCTTTAGCTGTTATTTTTGTGTATTTGAATGGCATAGCTTAAAATAGTGTGTTTCGTTTTAGAAAATATTGAAATATTCGAGTATATTTGACATTATGACTTAAGCGAATCAGTATGGCAGTATTTAGTTTAGTTTGAAAATATTTGGCATATTGATTTTAGGGAGAGTCCTTAGATTTCACTTTCAGGAAGGGTTTTTAACTTTCACTGGAACTTCCATTCAGCTTGTCTTTAAATATAGTTTTTTTGGCTGAGGTTATCTAGAAAACCTTTTTTTCTGCGCATGGTTTTTTGTTGTTTCAAACAATGAAATCGTAGAATCTAGTTGATAGCTTGGTTATCATTTAAGGAATAATGATAAACGACTGCTAAAGACGCTAATTCACGGCCTGTCTTGGAAGTTCGTATTTAATATATATATATATATATATATATATATATATATATATATATATATATATATATATATATATATATATATATATATATATATATATATATATATATATATATATATATATATATATATATATATATATATATATATATATATATATTTTTTTTAACCCTTCAGAAAATTCGCAACGGCCACCAGCAGTTCCCTAAGGTGTCTCAGAGTGGAGAAGTGTTGGGAGGGTTCAGTGTTATGTGAAGGTAGGGCATCTCAGAAATAGGTGTTCTGTTTTTTCTGGTTCTTGCATACATATTTGGCATATTGAAAATAGTGTGTTTTGTATATTGAATTATTTTTGTATGCTAGAAGGTTTGGCTGGTGGCCTGACCTCAATCTAGATGGGTTCTTTAGGTTTTGCGTTGTAATGTGTTGTGTGTGTTTGATATGATGGGGGTTGTTCGTTGAGGAGGTGATTTGGTTGGCGAAAGTTGTTGTAATTTTGTCTTTTGAAGGTGTATGTGTGTTTGTTTAGTGATACCTTGTTTGGAGTAGGTGGAATGGTTCTGAATATGTTACTGTATTTGTGGGCAGGAGATGATGATTGGGTGATAGGGTATAGTAACATGGCTGTGATATGTCTAGTGTGTTTGTGCAGGATTTGGTTCCAATCATATATAAGTGAACACGGATCGGGACTTTTTTTTTGGGTTTCTTCGTGTAAATGTTGAGTTGGAGTGGTTCTAGTGCAACCTGTGATGATTCAAAGAGCGGTATTATTTTCTTCTTTTTTTTTGTAATTTCTCTGTGTTTGAGTGTGAGGTGGCAGGGTACCTGGCTGTAGATGCGCAATTAAGAGTTGGTCTGGCAAACTGTTTGTATACTATTTTTCGGGAGAATAGTTCGTTACTGAAGTTGTTTTTTGAGTGTTCGTATGATGTTTAATTTCAGGTTTGCAGTGTTGGTTATGTTTTGAATGTGTTTTGAGAAGGTGAAGTGTGTGTCATATGTAAGGCCTAGGATGTATGGAAATTTTTTTTTGAGGAATGAAGATATTCAATTTTACTTGGGAGTAGATGAAGATTGATGTCTATAGGTAGTAATAAGGATAATTGAGGATTTTTAGAGGGAAGCTATCATTCTGCTTGATATTAACCATGTTTCCAGTTGTCGAATGTATGATGAGTGAGTATGGTGGCTGTGGATATGGAAGAGTTTTGTATCATGATGGATATGTCGTAGTCATTATGTTATTAGTTTTATTTCTAGAGTTCGTTGGGTTGGTAGGTCTGCTTTGCACAGATTATATAAGCTGAGTTCAGAAACCAAACAAAAGGGATCTGATCTGTGGCTTTTTGGCTGAAAGACGTTTTTTCTTTCAGCCAAAAAGCCACCGATCAGATCGCTTTCGTTCAGATTCTGAACGCAGCTATAGTGTAGGGGATAAGATGGCTTCCTATTGGACACCATTTCTTAGTTTTACTAATATATATATATATATATATATATATATATATATATATATATATATATATATATATATATATATATATATATATATATATATATATATATATATATATATATATATATATATATATATATATATATATATATATTTCAAATAGGAGTTTAAACTATGTCAGTGAAATAAACATCTTTCCCCATCTGTTCTTAAAAGTTCTCACAAGGCTCCCAAAAATATAATATTTTCAGACTAGCTTGTCTCGATGCAGGTCCATGAGTCTTCTCCAAACTGTAAGGTAGAGTTTCAACACTTATAATTTCAAATGCAGGTTCTAAAGTTGATACAAGCTGTTGGCAAAGAAATCTCATGGCTGTTTGGTTAATCAGTCCTTTCGTCTTTGCTACATTATCTAGAAAGATTTGTTGCTCCTCTATAGATTTTGAAATATAATTTTATGGAAACTCATTTATTATTTTTTTTAAAATTAAATATTGTCAAAAATTCATTTTTGAAAATAAATTTTAGCTCTTAATTTTTAATAATTCTGTTCAGCACTATCTTAATGCGTAAACATTCCTCTTCTTATTCTCTCCTCAATATTCTTTTTTATTTTTCCAACTTTTTTTTTTTTTTACCCCTGCTTTTAGGCATATATATTCTCGACAACGGCCAAGTCATGTTAATTGTTATATGTTTAAATATAAAATATAAATTGTTCAACCAGTAAAACATATTTTAATTTCCTTTTAAGTATCTAATTCCTTATTCTTATCCTTTAGTTAAGAGGAATTAGTCTGTGCCAGGCTACTTTATTCTGAAAGATATGAAGGTGAAACTTAATGAACATTTATATATGTACTTGCGAACAAATGATTGTTCCCGATCGTCAGTTAATGCTCTTAAATTAAAGAACTCATCTTCCTATCCTAAATATTCTTGGAAAAAATAGCTATGATTGATAAGGATTGTTTTTTTTTGTTTAAAATCTCGGATAAATTTAAAGATTGAATGAAATCATACTCATTTCCTTTCTACCACGGATTCAATTATCGAACTTAATTGCTAGTTAACCAATATCAAGGATATTGAGTATCAGAAGAGAGGAAATTCTCATTAAACCGTGTTAAAAATGTGCATTCAATTGCCATATAGAACAAATTAAGATTGCTTTCACTGAACAAATGCACCAGTGTTTATGGCAAATAAATATAAAACTTCTGATAATCAGTTATTTTTAATCATTGATGGACTTTTCAACAAAGATTGAAATGGACAGGTATTTGGTCTTTTTATGTAATCTAATGTTGTTTTTGCGGCTTCAAGTCAAGCCAAGATTCTGTTCAGGTTTCAAGATCAGTTATTTTTTCATTTTATTAATTAAAAACTGTACAAGAGTATTAACAACCCTTGTTTGGAATACTGGTCTCGGATATTGTGGTGTTCCAGTTGAAATTATATATATATATATATATATATATATATATATATATATATATATATATATATATATATATATATATATATATATATATATATATATATATATATATATATATATATATATATATATATATATATATATATATATATAATATATATATAGAGAAGAGAGAGAGAGAGAGAGAGAGTATATAGAGCTTATGAAATCAAAAAAAAAGAAAAAAACAATAAAGACGCTGATAAAAGGTATATAAATATATATACTATATATATATATATATATATATATATATATATATATATATATATATATATATATATATATATATATATATATATATATATATATATATATATATATATATATATATATATATATATTGATAAAATAAAGTATATAGAGCTTATGAAATCAAAAAAAAAGAAAAAAAAAACAATAAAAAAGAAAAAAAATAAAGAACATATCAAAAATAAAGCTGATAAAAGGTATATAAAAGAAACTAAAATAAAAAAAAAATGTGCTAAATACAACAAAAATTAATATATAAAAGAAACTAAAATTATAAAAAAAATGTGAAAAATACAAAAAAAAAAAAAAAAAAATTTGATAAATTTTTGGATACATATCAAAAATAACCAATAAATACGCTGATAAGAGGTATATAAAAGAAACTCGATGAAAGTAAAAAAAAAAAATGTGCTAAATACAACAAAAATTAATTGATAATTTGGATACATATCAATATTTTTTTAATTTAAAAGGGAAATCGATTTTCGATATTTTTAAATTTTATCGATATTAATCGAGAAATCGATATTTTTAAATATATCGACGATTTTCGATATTTTTAAATTCTATCGATATTAATCGAGAAATCGATATTTCTAAATATATCGATATTAATCGATATATGGTGTCTACGATTTGGCCGACTTGTAAAAAATGTCTACGGTTTGGACGAGTTATAAAAAAAAGTTGTCGGCCCTTTGACCTTATCAAAAAAATTGTCGACGTTTTGGACAAGTGAGAAAATTTTGTTTTTGGCTTGTCGACGGTTTAACCTGTCGACGATTTTTCCTGTCTACGATTTGGGGTAATCCCCGAAGGAGACTGAATATCTCCAAAATCATCTCTAGCCACAGTTAGAGGCAAAAGTTTGAATAAAAAGTTCAGCTTTATTAAAAGCAAAATGGCAGTTGTGCCGTCAGTAGATACCAAAGGACGGAAAGAGGAAGGAGGAAAGTTAGAATTGATATATTTTACAGGATGCCAGAAAGAACGTGAAGAAAAGGAACCGGAAAGTTTAATGCATTTTCAACCGTGAATATAGTTTTCGTTGTTACTTAGAATAGTTTTTGCCCGTTTCCGCGGTGAAATATAAATTGCATGAGTTTCTCTGTTTTAAGATAAATGTAATCCCTTAAGACAGTATTCCTGCAGGGAATTGCACAAGAATAAGCAGATTTAAACAAAGGTTTGTTAGGCTTAGTTGAAGGGAATAAATATGGAATGTATGTCTCTATTCCCGAGAGAAACTCATAGGTAATGAGCTCAGCAAACTTGAAGGACTCCTCCCACGGAAGTAATAATATAATCATTCCATGGTAAATCAACGAAGTATTACTGCAAGCCGACCAGCTTGCGGCACCGAAATGCCACAAATGTTACCTTGCAATAACCTTCAATCTTTCATGCTACAAAATCGAAAAGATAGAAGTGGATTCAGAGATAAGTTGATTGGATGAACTTGATAATTTTGAGACATAGGATATATATATATATATATATATATATATATATATATATATATATATATATATATATATATATATATATATATATATATATATATATATATATATATATATATATATATATATATATATATATATATATATATATATATATATATATATATATATATATATATATATATATATATATATATATATATATATATATATATATATATATATATATATATATATATATATATATATATATATATATATATATATATATATATATATATATATATATATATATATATATATATATATATATATATATATATATATATATATATATATATATATATATATATATATATATATATATGCTGGTGCTCCTCTTGAGCTTAATCTTTATTTTATTTTATTTTATACATATATATATATATATATATATATATATATATATATATATATATATATATATATATATATATATATATATATATATATATATATATATATATATATATATATATATATATATATATATATATATATATATAGTGAACCTCAGACAGGGAGGCATCCTGCTTTCCAGGATGTGTAACACTTCTTCAAGGGTAACCCATCGAAGGTATGAACACTTACCTACATTAAAAATAATTAAAAATAGTAAAAATTATTGAAAAATAAAAAAGTAAATAAAAATAAATAAATAATAAAAAGGAGAAACATTAAACTCAAAACTCCACTGCTTAATGGAAGTGTGCTGACCTCCATGGATTTCCTACTGATAAAAGTGTTTGGCCTTTTGCCAAAAATATCCCTAATAACTTCTGTGAATCTGCCTTTCCTCCTCTTATTCGCTCTGATGGTTCTGTTGCAAATTCTCCCTCTGAAAAGGCTAATTTCTTCAGCCTCCTTTTCTCATCTACTTCCACCCTGCTCGATTCTGGCCTCCCTCCTCCCACTCCTTGTCCTCTCAGGTATCCCATGTCTCTATCTGTAATTACTTATGATCGGGTGCATGGGATCCTGAAATCTATGAACGTCAAGAAGGCCAGTGGCCCGGATGGCATTTCCCCTCGTGTTCTGAGGGAGTGTGTTTCCGAGTTACCGCCTGTCCTCTTTCAGCTTTCTATGCTTTAATACTAATACTTTTCCTCATTGCTGAATGTGCGCATTTGTTCAGCCGATCCCCAAAAAAGGTAGCAGCTTTGGCCCTTCTAACTATCGACCTATAGCTCTCACTTGTGTTCTGTCTAAATTTTTTGAAATTCTCCTCAATTCTCATTTCCTGGATCATTTGGAGTCTCATTCTCTTCTCTCAGATCACCAGTATGGCTTTCGACGCTCAAGGTCAACTGGTGACTTACTTTACTATCTTACTGATCTATAGTCTTCTGCCCTTAGGGACTACAGGGAGTCTTGTGTGGTGGCGCTTGACATATCCAAGGCTTTCGACCGGGTATGACAAACGTCCATGCTCTCCAAGCTCCCTTCCTTTGGGTTTCCTCCTTCCTTTTGCTTACTCTTGTCTAGTTTTCTCTCAGATCGTTCCATTTCGGCACTTGTAGATGGAGCGACCTCTTCCGTTTTTTCTGTCAACTGTGGTGTTCCCCAGGGTTCTGTTTTATCTCCATCCTTATTCTTACTTTTCATTAACGATCTTCTCAACTGCACTTCCAACTCTGTTCATTCTTATGCTGATGACTCAACTCTACATTCTTCTACTCATTTCATATCTGCTCCCTCTTTTGCTTCTAGAATTGCTTCTCGTCTTCTTCTTTCCGATTTTATTCTTGCCGATCTAGATGGGATTTCCCGGTGGGGTCATAGTAACCTTGTGAAATTCAACTCTTTAAAAACTCAACTTCTTCACATCTCCCTCTCAAAATCACCTCCCAACTTTCCTATCCTCTTCGACGGCTCTCCCGTTTCACCTGTATATAACATTAACATTCTTGGTCTTAACATAAACAATAAACTGTCTTGGAAACCACATATCACAATGGTTGCTAAAGCGGCCTCTAAGAAGCTGGGAATTCTGTTTAGGTTGCGAGAATTTTTTTCTTCTGAGCAGTTACTCCAAATATTTAATTGTCTTATTCACCCTTGTATGGAGTACTGTTCCCACATTTGAAGGGGCTCTGGCTCCTCCTCTCTTCTGGACATGGTTGAGTCCAAAGCTAAAAGATTAATAAACTGTCCCCTACTTTTAAACTCTCTTGACCCCCTATCTCTGCGACGTGAAGTTGGCGCACTATCTCTTTTCTATAGGCACTACAATGGCAGGTGCTCGAGGGAATTGGCCTCTCGCATTCCTCCACCGTTGTGTCGTCCTCGTTGCACAAGGGATACCTTGTTTTCGCACGAAGTTTGTATGGATGTGGGAAACCCCAGGCTGGCCTGTTGTGGTGCCTCCTTCTTTCCAGCCACCTCTGTTCTGTGGAACTCTCTAAGATCATCTATTTTTCTTCCTGTATTTAATCTTCCACTCTTCAAGGTTTCCGTCTGTGCCCACCTGAGGGATTTGCGTTAGATCTGTATTTGAGTGAGTTTTCTTCATTTGGTGTGTGCCCCCTCCTTGAAAAGGGCTTCGCCCGTGAGTGGCGGTGTTATGAAATATATATATATATATATATATATATATATATATATATATATATATATATATATATATATATATATATATATATATATATATATATATATATATATATATATATATATGAGAGTAAACAGAATGGAGACAGTTTTTTTGTTTTTACTTTCTTTTATGTCCAAGACAGAGTTGCGTAATGTCTCTAGGGTTATTAAATTTATTCTTTGACAAAGTGATGAAAATGAGGAAGCAACATGGTATATATATATATATATATATATATATATATATATATATATATATATATATATATATATATATATATATATATATATATATATATATATATATATATATATATATATATATATTTCGCTATTCAAAACGACCGTGATAGTTGGTGCAGCTCTCTACTCGTATCCCTGATCGTCTTGGAGATGAACCCAACATTCTAGACCTTTTCCTAACTTCTAATCCTTCTCCTTATACTGTTAAACTCTTTCCTCCTCTGGGTTCATCCGATCACCTTCTTATCATCCGTATCCACTTTCTGTCTCTTCAAGTCTTCCGCAAGAACGGCCCCCTTCTATTGAAAGGAGACGTTTGTGGCATTTCGGTGCCACTAAGCTGGTCTGGACTTTCGGTTGTACTTCTTTGATTTCCCGTGGAATGATTATTGCTTCGTGGGAGGGGTCCCTCGGAGTGTGCTGAGCGTATTAACATAGGTGATTCTCTCTGACATGGAGGGGTATATTCCAATATTCTTTCCCTTCTACTAAACCTAACAAACTTTGGTTTAACTCTGCTTGTTCTCGCGCTATCCGCCGCAGGGATGCTGCCTTCAGGGATTACCGTCGTCTTCAAACTCCTGAAACTCATTCAATTTATATTTCATCCCGGAATCGTGCAAAATCTATTCTTCATAACACCAAAAACTCTTTTCTCCGTAGCAAATGCAATAATCTTTCTGGTTCCTCTTCTTCATGTTCTTTCTGGCATTTTGCAAAAAATGTCAACTCTAACTTTGCTTCTTCCTCTTTCCCTCCTTTAGTATCTTCCCACGGCACAACTGCCATTTTACCTTCTACTAAAGCTGAACTCTTCGCTCAAACTTTTGCCTCTAATTCTACCTTAGACGATTCCGGAGCTATTCCTCCTCCTTCAACCCCCTCCAACTCATTTATGCCTAAAATTGTAATTTCTTCTAAAGATGTCATTTCTGCTCTCTCTGAGCTTTTAACACTAAGAAGGCGTATGGTCCTGATGGTATTCCTTCCTGTGGTTCTCAAAAATTGTGCTTCCGAGCTTGCACCCTGCCTTGGTAAACTATTTCGTCTTTGTCTTTCTACTTCAACCTTCCCTTCTTGCTGGAAACGTGCGCTCATTCAGTTTGTGCCGAAGAAGAGGGACCCCTCTCAACCCTCTAACTACCGTCCCATTTCTTTGACCTCCGTTCTTTCTAAAGTTTTCGAATCTATCCTTAACAGGAAGATTTGGAAACATCCTCAATTCTTCTAATCTTATCTCTGATCGCCAGTATGGCTTTCGTAAGAAACGCTCTACTGGTGATCTTCTTTCCCTTCTCTCTGACTCTTGGTCCTCCGCTCTTCGGGGTTTCGGTGAATCTTTCGCTGTGGCGCTAGACATATCGAAAGCTTTCGATAGAGTCTGGCACAAAGCTTTGATTTCCAAACTTCCCTTCTTTCGGAATCTATCCTTCTCTCTGTGAACCTTTCTCTAATTTCCTTTCCGGTCGTTCTATAGCAGCTGTTGTAGACGGCCACCGTTCTTCCTATAAATCTATAAATAGTGGTGTTCCTCAAGGATCTGTTGTATCTCCAACACTTTTTTCTAATTTTCATTAATGATCTTCTCTCTATTACTTCGTCTCCTATACACTCCTATGCCGATGACTCCACCCTTCATTACTCCTTTCAATTTGAAAGGCGTCCCTCCCAACAGCAGTTGATAGATTCAAGAAGGGTAGGCCTTGGAGCAACTAACCTCTGATCTTTCTCGTATTTCAAATTGGGGCAGAGAAAACATGGTTGTTTTCAATGCCTCAAAAACTCAATTCCTCCATCTCTCCACTCGACACAATCTTCCACACAACTATGATATCTTCTTCGAAAACACTCAACTCAAACCTTCATCTGTCCTCAATATTCTCGGAGTTTCTTTTTCTCGTGATCTTTCTTGGAAAGATCACATTACTTCTCTTTCTAAACAAGCTTCTAATATGTTTGGTGTTTTGAGGCGCCTTCAGAATTACTTCACGCTACCCTAGTTGCTTGCTCTGTATAAGGGTGTTGTTCACCCCTGTATGGGGCATGCTTAGCATCTGTGGTGGTTCCCTACATACAGCTCTCCTTGAGAAGGTGGAGTCTAGGGCATTTCGTCTCATCAACTCTCCCTGCTCTTATTAACTCTCTCCAATCTCTTTCTGCCCGTCGAATTGTTGCGTCACTCTCTCTTTACTATCGCTATTACAACGTACATTGCTCTTCTGAACACTCTCGTCGCATACCTCCTCCATTGAGAAGGGCTCGTGCGACACGCCTTTCTACACAGTCTCATCCTTTATCTGTCCAAAAACTCTCCGACCCCAGACTTAACCGCTATGCTCAATCTTAAATATACCCTACCGGTAAAGTCTGGAACACACTCCCTTTATCTACTTTCCCAACTTCCTTTGACTTGCATACTTTCAAACGCCGCGTATCTGGACACATCGACCAGGATAGATCTTTCCCAACTCCGGTGGAATTTGGTAGGCCTCTGGCCTTTGCTCACCAGGAGATATAATATATATATATATATATATATATATATATATATATATATATATATATATATATATATATATATATATATATATATATATATATATATATATATATATATATATATATATATATATATATATATATATATATATATATATATATATATATATATATATATATATATATTAATATATATATATATGCAAATTTTTGATTATTGGATGATGTGGTACTTTTGGCCGAACACAGGAAATTGAAAGTATTGGTGGAGAGTTTGTAAATGGTTGTGATGATTTGGTCATAAGAGTAAATGCGGTAAGAGTAAAGTGCTATGGATAAAGAATGGTGAAGGAAGAGAGAGGGACGTGAATGAAGGAGATGAATTACAAATTAAAGTGGATATTGAGAGATTGCAGAAGCCCATTTATTTAAGGGTTTTGGAGAGGGTGATGTTAGTTTGAGTGATGAAGTTGGACATTGAGTAAGAGAAGAGGAGAAGGTGCTGGGTGGTTTGAGGGATATTTGGAGTAGAAGAAGGTTACTAAGAGAGGTGAAGATGAGAATATTTGAGAGATGTTGAATACCGGTAGTTATGTATGGGAGCGAAGTATGTAGGTTGAACGCTAAGAAGAAAATAATAGAAGTTTTCAAAATGAAAGGTCAGAGGGTGGTAGAAGGGATAGAGTCAGGAATATTAGAATAAAGTAAATGCGTATGTGGAGAAGGAGTATGTTTGAGAGAGCTGAACAAAGTATGCAGAGATGATTTGGAGGTGTTTTTAGGATGAAGGAAGAGAAAATGGCTAAAAAGGTATCTGTTTCAGAAGTGGAGAGTGTGAGAGATAGGTGAGACCGGGGGGAAGTTGTATAAGTAATGTGAAGGAGCTGTTAAGGGAGGATAGGAATAAATGGAAAAGATTATTGAGTGTGAAGGGGTGAGTGTTTGAATGTATATGACTACCCTACGATTGTGAGAAAGGTTGAAGGTTAAAAAAAAGTATATATATATATATATAATAAAAAAAGTAGTACAAAACAAAGAATGCAACATTAAATTTAGTTTAATAGTTACAAGTTATATCGACAGTTATTATATATTTTAGTATTACAATATTCGATGTTTCGATTTCTCCTGAAATCATTTTCAAGAACTAAAAAAAACATAACAAAAATAAAAAAAACAAAAATAGTATCTATAAATTATGAAATAACCGTTACACATAACACACACAGTCAACATGTATATAAAAATTGGAATGAAAACAAAATAAAAAATGTGAATGACTAAATAGAATGAAAAAAAAAAAAAAAAAAACAATAACATTCACATTCATATTCACACACACATATACACAATCACATATACATATACATACACACACATATACATATATACATATACATATACACATATACATACATACATACACACATACATACATATACACATATACATATACAACCATATATATGCATACATATACACACAACAACACATATACATACATACACACTCAATCATACACAATACATATATACACAATACACACACACATACACACAGCACATACATACATATATACAATACATACATACATATTACATACATATACATACATACACACATATATAATATATATATATATAATAATTATATATATATATATATATATATATATATATATATATATATATACATACACACAAAAACATACATACATACCCTCACACATACACACATATGCATACATAATACAACCACATATACATACCTACATACAACGTACATACATACCTGCATGCAAACATGACTACAAACAGACAAACTTACACTACATAGACATATGCAAACCTATAACCAAAACATATAAACCATGTAAACGAAGAGGGAAAAAAAAGAGCAAAAAAAAATAAAAAAAAAAAAAGTGAATAGCTATGATTGAACTATGTGTAAAGGACAAGATAATTGATTATTATTAAGTTCTGGCTTTAACTTTGAAATATATAGAGATTCTAAGATATGGAGAGATGAAAGATCCGAGTTGGAATCCAAAATAGAGAAATGTTGAGGAAGAGGGAAAAAAGACAAGATGATTGAGAATGAGAACGAATGTTGGAAAAGGCAGGAGTTGAGAGAGGAAGAGAAGTACGATAAGATAGACCTTGATGCTCCATAATCCTAGTCCTGAGAAGACGCGCAGTAGAACCGATGTAGCCCTTCTGACATGAGGGACACGTGAATTTATAAACTACTGACGTCTTCAACGGAAAAGGA
>SEYY01007346.1:10000-12500 GCA_009176605.1 Armadillidium nasatum
CTATATTACTAACTGCTAGCATATATACCTTACTACCCTACCTACTCATACTACCTACCTATATCACTATGCAATATAATATATACTCATACATATATATATACTACTCTACTATATAATATATATATATATATACTATATACACACATATATATACCCCCTAATATATACTATACCCCCTCACTCATATCATACTACTACTATACTACAACTATATATATTTATCAACCTCTATCACCCGCTCCCCATCCTATCACCTCATCACCCTATACTAACCCCTATATATATACCTCACTACTACCTCACTACTAGATACTCCTACTATTATATCTATACCCTACTCATACCTACTATATATCATACTCCTATACTACTATCCCCAATATTCACCTACTACTATATCACTACATACTATCACCATACTACATATATAACCCCACTACTCTATATCACTACTATACCATATTACCACCTACCTACCTGTATATATATAATATATATATACTCTAATACTCGACATAAACGAGATAGGCAATGGATAAGCAAAGCGGTATAAGCGTGGGACACGTGAACAATTAGATATTCCTACGAAACGATCACAACTAGACAGGCAAATTAGTCCTTTCCCTGGGATGAAGATATATTTTTATTTTATCATATATATATATATATTAGTATATATATATATATATTTTAATTTTTGTTCTTCACAGTTAAACAATCATGTATCGGTGTCAGTTATTTTTTACCGATACTTATTGATACTTCACTCCATCCCTTTTATATATACCCATATATTATATATATACCACCCTACCCTCACCTCACTACACACTCACCTACTCATATAACCCTATACCCCTACACTCATATCCCCTATATATACTACTACTATCATAACCCTCTCGTACCATAATCATGTATACCCTCTACTCGCCTAATCACTAACTCAATATATAAACCCCTATTCCCTCATATAACCTATATATAACTACCCCATACACTACCGTACCTCACTACTACTACCACCTACTCTACCCTATCATACTCATACCCCTCCACCCCTATACTCACCTACCTATCCCCCACCTATTATATATATATATTATATACTATATATATACTATCAATATATAATATATATATATATTCTATTTAAAATTTTTAAAAAATAAAAAAAAAAAAAAAAAAAATATATATATATACTTTATATATATATATTATCAAATATATATATTATCTATTATCTAATATCTTATTAACCCCCTATACTATACCTATCTATACCTAATACTCTATATCCTTATACTACTACTTCATATCATCACTATACCCTACTACTATAATATACTCACTCTATACATATATATAATATACTAATAACCTATTACCCTATATATATATCACTATAACTACTACTACCTATATATTACCCCTATACTATACACTACTACTACATTATATTTGAAACATAATACTTCCTGATTCTATCTTTGCCCCAATATACTTCTGCAAAACGAGATCTTGTTCCTCAAGGCCCCGAACATTATCATTATACTTAAAGCACAGCACTGAAAGAATGTTGATACGATGGCCACTCACGCTATTGAGCTTGATATACATCGAACTAACAACTTAACTTCTAACTATTCACGAAGCATTACACTAAACAAATCAATTATACGCAATTATAATAACTACTTCACAACTCACCAACACCTTAACAATTGAGTTTCACGGGAATTTTTCACTAAATCCATACTCTCACACTCATCTTTATTTGACAACTACACATTAACAAAGATTATTAAGTAAATAAATACACAACTGAACCTTTTAAAAAGTCACTGGTAACGTACTTATCCAATAACATACAATTATGTCAACGTATATTCGTACAGAAAGGACACACTAACACAACTTATTAAATACGGATGATACGGTTTTGGGTGCTTTGTCTCCAGTTCATCAATAATCTAACTACTAATGACAAGAGCGCTAACAAATGAAATTTTAAACATTGAGTTGAAAGCATAGTAAATAAACAGGACAGGATGGCTGCGTGTAGGTACTGGAATTCTATGAAATAAGGAGAGGAAAAGATGAACTAGAGGAATTGAGATCAGGTTGGAGGCGTTTTATGAAAAGAACTCTAAGATCTTTCTATCTATGTCTTTCTGTTGGAATATGCTACTTCTGGATCACCCTTTCCATTCATCTAATTTTAGCATCCTATCTCAATCTAATGACATAGATAGAAAGATCTTAGAGTCTCTTTTCATAAAACGCCTCCAACCTGATCTCAATTCCTCTAGTTCATCTTTTCCTCTCCTTATTTCATAGAATTCCAGTACCTACACGCAGCCATCCTGTCCTGTTTATTTACTATGCTTTCAACTCAATGTTTAAAATTTCATTTTTTACCTCTCATATATACATATTTATAACTAACAACCAACCAAACCCCTATCCATCGTTTATTAATAATATTTATAGTTGT
>SEYY01007346.1:20000-22500 GCA_009176605.1 Armadillidium nasatum
TACTTTAATGATTCTTTAATATTTCAGAACGTCTCTTACTTTGTTCATCATTAAATTCAAGTGATTCAGTGTAATTAAATGAATAAAATAAATATTTGCTCCTAGAAACCCTTTTTAAATATCTTATAATGACTCTGCGATAGAGAAGTAAATAGCCTATGCTTAGTCTTTGCAATATTAATCACAAACTCATTCGAGAAGATCGATTTATAAAACAACTCACGGTCTGAGTTTATGTTCTCTCAGACTCTCACACAGTCACAGAACGAAAATATATGATAAAGTTATCGGCATACATTATATAATACTTTGATCTAAGTTGAAGATGCATAAGGTCATTGATGCATATTATGAATATCAGGGAAGCCTGAGATAAAACAAGGACGACCACAATACTAAATTTATCACTGATGACTCCATTCACCTCTAAATTATTTGTCTTCGTTCACCAAAAATAGATATTCAAAACTTTTAATGCTCTCACGAGTATGACGATATTTTTTTTTCCTATTTTAGGCTAAAGGAAAACAATGGAAACCATGTGAAAATGCTCATTCATGCACCTAGAAAGAAAACTTCTGAGGGAACGGGATTCTTAATTAAATCGTAAATCAAATTCATAGCAGCATCCTGTCTTCCCATTTCTTTCAAAAAAATACCAAATTGGCGATAGTTAAAAAGTAGAAAAAAGGAAAGAAAAAAATAATAATAAAAATAAAAATTATAATAATAATAAAAATAATAATAATAATAATAATAATAATAATTTTAATAATGATACTACTACTACTACTACTAATAACTAATAATAATAATAATAATAATAATAATAATAATAATAATAATAATAATAATAATAATATAAAAAATATGAAAATGATATCACAAGAATAAAAAATAATAATATAAAAAATATTTTGAAAAGAAACAACAAAAAACAAAACTAAAAAAAAAAAAAGTAAATAAAAAAAATAAAGTAGTCAAAGTAGAAAATAAGATAAAAAGATAATTATTATAAATATACCTAACATTAAATAAAAAATTTATAAATATACCTAACATTAAATAAAAATTCTCAAATTTTTCATTTTTTTTTTTTAATATTACTTTATATTAAATTACTTCTAATTACTTTAATTATATTTAATTCCCTCTAATTGCTACTTATTAAAAATCAGGTTTGTAATTTTTTTCCTAAATTGAGATGATAAAAATCTTATTAAAAAATTTTTAATATTATTATTTCCATAAAAGAAATTTTTTAATGCAAAATATAGAAAATGATATGCTCAAATATATGCAAACAGATTAGATAAATAGATAGATAGATAGGTAGATAAATAGATAGATGGATAGATAGATAAATAGATAGATAGATAGATAGAGATAAATATGCAGATAGATACATATATAGATAGATAGATACATAGATAGTTAAATAGATAGATAGATGGATGTATACATACATACATACATGTATAGATAGATAGATAGATAGATAGATAGATAGATAATAGATAGAGATAATATATTTTAGTAAAGGGATACGTCTTTCTAATTAATAAAAGTACGCAATCCACAAAAATAATTGACAAAATCGGTTGAGTGACTAAAGAATGTCTTGTGAATAAAGAGAAAAAAATAAAAATAAAAACAAAAATAGAGAGAGAACTAATTTTCTAGAGAAAAGAGTTTGAGAGAGAGAGAGAGAGAGAGAGAGAGAGAGAGAGAGAGAGAGAGAGAGAGAGAGAGAGAGAATTTGGTAAGAAACCAAGAAAAAGAAAGATATATAGATAGATAGATAGATGATAGATAGATAGATAGATAGATAGAAAGAAAAAGAAAAAGTGAGATAGATATATAGATAGGTAGGTAGGTAGAGAGAGAGAGAGAGAGAGAGAGATATGGTAAAAACCAAGAAAAAGAGAAAGTCAGATAGAGAAAGAAGAAAGCCAAAGAATGCAGAAGATAAATAAAAGAAAAAGAAAAGTCTAAAATCCTAACAACGAGAAGCTCGTGTCTTCAAAGAAGCGAAATCAAGCGTTATGATGATGAGGATATTCGAAAAGCCTCAAGTGACACTTGGCAACTTTTTCATTCAAAGTAAGTTGGGAGAAAAACATCGTCGTCGTGGACAAGAGGCAATCAAAACAGATTTTCAGCATCTTGTAAGACTTGTGAAAATAACTTTTAATTCTTCTTGTAATTCTCTCTACTTAAAATATATATATATATATATATATATATATATATATATATATATATATATATATATATATATATATATATATATATATATATATATATATATATATATATATATATATATATATATATAGATATATAATGTTTGCTATTGGACTCAAACCAGCGACCTTTAAGATGGTAGTCGTATGCGTTATCCACTAGGCCACGGCGATACAGACTAAAAAACTCTATTATATAACTGTCTGCGAATAATGGATTAAACCTTTGACCTCGTTGTCCTTTGCCCGAGTTG
>SEYY01007346.1:30000-37500 GCA_009176605.1 Armadillidium nasatum
CGAACATTTAAAACCATTATCTGTCTTGTAAAATTTAATGTTAATAAAAAAGCGAACCATTCCTGCAGTTAAATATAGAATAGAGGAGAGTATTTGTAAATTAAGTAAACAGTATTGACTTTTCATTCATACAGAATGAGCAAATAGATAATGATTCTAAATTCAACATTCCTTGAAACTCTTTAAACATATACTAAAACAAACAATTAGGACCAAAAAAAATTCAAAACCCTTGGATGACTCATGATTTTAAAAAAATCAGTAAATCAGAAGCATAAACTCTACCTGAATTATAAAGAAGGAAAAAAAAGTTACATCATTTCAATGATATAACTTCGATAAACAATTAAAACAAATACAACGTTAATAAATATAATGACGTTCATAGAGACTAAAAAAACACGGGGCCAAATTAAGAGTTTAATCAACCAAAAAAAATCAGAAATCAATGATATAGAAGAATTAAATATAAATGGTAAAATAACAAACAAACAAACTATTACCGAAGAACTTAATAATAACCACTTCGTAAATATTGGTAAGCAAAAGGAGACCAACAGGCTTCCCAGTCAAACCGCATTTTATCTCATTTAGGACATTGGGTTTTTTCCTTCCTGGATATCTCGGATTTAGAAGTTAAAAACGGGAATTGCTGGCCAAAAAAAAACATATGATATGCACACCAATCTCAATAGCATCCTCAAACACAGTGCAGATATAATTTATTCCCCAATAGAAGTCCTATTTAATATCTCTCTGCATACGGGTATATTCCCACCCGTTCTCAAACTCACGCGTGTAGCACCGATTTACAAAAAGACTGATAGATCAATTCCTCTGAATTATAGACCGATTTTGATTTTACATACTATTAGTAAAGCATTTGAGAAATTAATATTAAATCAACTATTTGAATATCTTAATTCAAGTAATCTCAAAAATGATTTTTCAGTTTGGCTTTCGAAAAGGAAGATCAACACCTGATGTTCACGCGTGCCTGATTGAAAAAATACATGAAAACAAGAGCGAAAAGATTCATCTGTGGTGTTATTATTGGAATTTACAAAAGTATTTGCTATAATTGACCATGATATTCTTTTAAAGAAAATGTATATGATGGGCAATGAAAAAAAAAACATATTCGTGGCTTAGATCTTACCTACCTAAAAGACCTCAGTATGTAAAATTCTGGGAAAATTCACTCTAATACATCGCTAGTAACACCTGACGTGCCACAAGGATCTATCTTGTAACCAGTATTATTTACTCTATATAAAAACAATTTATTCATCTTACATGACTCTTTTTCTGTCTCATTTGCGGACGATATGTCGATATTAATAAACGATAAAAATCCTGACACACCCTAAAAGTCTAGTATACTTTAAATAGAATATTTGACATGAATAAATTCAAATAAGCTTTCATTGAGTATACAAAAACGTCATATGTTATTATCAGCAATAAAACTATATAAGAAGACTTCAATATTAAATTAAACGGAGTGGAATGACAAAGATTCTCAAATGCAAAAATACTAATAGTAATATTTGACGAGAATTTAACATTTAAAGGAAATATTAAACAACTAGTAAATAAAACAAAGTAGTAATAATTATAATGTTATAGCATATATATGAATATAGTAGTTAAAGTAGCCAAATCCATGTCCTTACATGTAGTTAATAAGATATATTACGCATATATGCAAACATATTTATTGAATTCTCTGCCAATCTACGACAATGTTAGTGCAACAGTTATCAAATCAGTTATTAAACAATCAAAACGCTTCATTACTTTCTTATGTTAATAGAATCCTCTATAGCCATAAAACCCCATTATTTAAAAAATTTAAAATCTTGCAATTTCATCACTTACTAAATCTTTCCCTTTTAAAATAACAACATAAAATTTTAAATAATCAAGCCTGCAACTCCTTAATATCTAGCCTTCATAACAATCAAATGCGAAGATATGGGCCTTTAAATTGAGAAATAAATCACATATAAACTATCTATTCTATCGATTGGAAAAGGCTAAACAAGTAGTGACCTTTAATATCAGAGAAACTTTTTAATGAACTACGAAGAGAATTAAGAAATGAAAAATTATTGATGGTTCATAAAAATATCAGTGGTAATAATAATAATAATAATAATAATAATAATAATAATAATAATAATAATAATAATAATATAATAATAATAATAATAATAATATAATCATAATAGTAATAATAATAGTAATAATAATAATAATAATAATAATAGTAATAATAATGTACAATAATAATAATAATAATAATAATAATAATAATAATAATAATAATAATAATAATAATAATAATAATAATAATAATAATAATGATAAAAATAAAAATAATAGCTATAATAATAATAATAATAATAATAATAATAATAATAATAATAATAATAACAATGATAATTATAATAGTAACATTAAAATTATTATTATCATTATTTTTTTTTAAATAGACATTAGTAGTTTTATAATTTTTTATTATTAAACAGTTTCTTTTTGTCATTGTGATTATTTTTTTTCAATTAATATTTTTATTGTCTTTTACTATTATTATTAAAAGTAGCAGTAACATTAAGAGTAGCAGTAATTGTACAATAAATATCTATGAAAAAGATTTCAAACCCTGAAATAAATTTTGCCTGATCTCTTCCTTAGTTCACCAGAGAGACATCTCTCTTTAAAAGATAAGAGAGAGAAAGAGAGAGAGAGGAAGAGCAAAGAAGAGAAGAAAGAGGGAGATAAAATATAAAGAAAAGAAAATGTTACATAAAAGTTTTATTAAATTAGAGCTTTAAATACTTTCCTTTTGTTATACTGTTAAGATATAATATATGATATTATATATATATATATATATATATATATATATATATATATATATATATATATATATATATATATATATATATATATATATATATATATATATATATATATATATATATATATATATATATATATATATATATATATATATATATATATATATATATATATATATATATATATATATATATATATATATATATATATATATATATATATATATATATATATATATATATATATATATATATATATATATATATATATATATATATATATATATATATATATATATATATATATATATATATATATATATATATATATATATATATATATATATATATATATATATATATATATATATATATATATATATATATATATATATATATATATATATATATATATATATATATATATATATATATATATATATATATGACACGTTAATTTAAAAACAATAATCATAATTAACATGATAAAGTTAATTAAGACATATTGCTACAAAAGCAAACCTTATATAGATTTAATTCTACTCGAACAAACAGGCATCAAGTAAGAAAAACGTGTTGAAGCTTTTCTTCATTACTCTTATTTCATTCTTATACGATATCCTTTCAAAGGGAAAAGATTTTAAACTCTTTAAAGGTTTCTTACATGTTTTTAAAAGGTTAACATTAAATTAGAAAGAGATGTTCTTTATGGTGGAAAAGCATGAAATCGTTTGTTCTTCGATGACGATTTTAAGTATGCAGTATTTCTAATTTAATTCTTCCACCTTTCATTTTTTTTTCATAAAGTAATGTTTCGCCAAAAGGTCTTATTTTCTGTTAAGAAAAATTTAAAACACTTAAGTGTTAAAGTGTGATATATATATATATATATATATATATATATATATATATATATATATATATATATATATATATATATATATATATATATATATATATATATATATATATATATATATATATATATATATATATATATATATATATATATATATATATATATATATATATATATATATATATATATATATATATATATATATATATATATATATATATATATATATATATATATATATATATATATATATATATATATATATATATATATATATATATATATATATATATATATATATATATATATATATATATATATATATATATACAGATTTTGAGGAGTGTCAGTATCAAAATCAAATAATGAAATGTCGACAATTAAATGTGTTTATCACAGAAAAAATGGAAAATATTCCACTTGTATGTATGTATGTATGTATGTATGTATGTATGTATGTATGTATGTATGTATGTATGTATTCAAAAATGAGCATGGCATTCAAATCTAGAGTTAAAAGTTATAAAAGAAGTTAAAAATATTTAAACATAATAGATATCTACAAAATATATACAAAATATATGCATCAAGTAGGCGAAAAATCAAGAACTAAACAAAAAATATATATATATATATATATATATATATATATATATATATATATATATATATATATATATATATATATATATATATATATATATATATATATATATATATATATATATATATATATATATATATATATATATATATATATATATATATATATATATTATATATATATATATATATATATATATATATATATATATATATATATATATATATATTCAAAAAATGAAAAAAAAAAAATTTTTAAAAACTTTTAAAAAAAATATTATTAAACAAGGAAAAAAATATTTAAAAATGAATATAAAAATATTAAAAGAAAAAAAAAAAATAAGAAAGCGAATTTTTTATAATAAAAAAAAATATTTCAAAAAAAAAAAGTGTGAAAAAAAAAATTCATCAAAAAAATGAATTGAAAAAAAAGTTCCATTGCCACATTAATGCAACAAAGAAACCATTGAATATTGACAGACATTTAGGAATGAAAACAATAGCAAATGGAAAACTTTATGAATATAATGAACAAATTATTTAAATTAAAAAATGTTTTTATTATTATTATTATTATTATTATTATTATTATTATTATTATTATTATTATTATTATTATTATTATTATTATTATTATTATTATTATTATTATTATTATTATTACTATTATTATTATTGTTATTATTATCGTTATTATTATTGTTATTATTAGATTATTATTAGTAGTAGTAGTAGTAGTAGTAGTAGTAGTAGTTGCTGAAATCATTGAATATTTATTGAAATTTGGTAATGAAAACAAAAGCAACTGGAAAACGTTTTGAATATAATGAGCAAATTATTTAAATTATAAAATATTATCATTATTATTATTATTAGTAGAAGTAGTGGTAGTAGTAGGTTAATTATTATTATTATTATTATTAGAAATGAAATATTAGGTAAACAATAATTCAAATGCAACTTGGAGCCTCATAAACAATCTAATCAATAAAAACAAAAAGCATACCCACAAAATAATCCAATTATCAATAAATGGTGAAGTCTCTACAGACCAAAAGAAAATCGCAGATTCACTTTAACAGTTATTTTATCAATATTGGAACCGAAATTTTAACAAATAGTTCGGCAGACCAAACTAACTTTGAAACATTTTTTCCTCAGTGCAACCCACATTTCACATTGGAAAACATTACTCCATTAGATGACCAAAATATAATAGCTGGCCTGAAAAATTAAAAAAATGTGATATAATAATAAAAATAATTATACTAATACTAGTAATAACAATATTCATAATAATAATAAAAATAATAATAATAATAATAATATTAATAATAATAATAATAATAATATTAATAATAATAATGATATGATGATAAAAATATATAAGTAATTACAAGAATAATAATGGTAATAATTACGATGATAATAATAATTAAAATAACAATAATTAATAATTAATAATAATAATAATAATAATAATAATAAAAATAATAATAATAATAAAAAGATAGATAGATAGATACATTATATCTCAAGGAATTTTATATTTGCTTATATAAACTCTAAATATAAAAAAAAACAGTATTAATGCAACCACTATACATTCATATATAATATCAAAATTGCTAACAGATGTTGAATTACCAAGAGAAGATCCTAAGAACAAAAATTCAGGCAGCCAAATATATTCACTTCGCAACCTTTAATATTGCCCCAATTAATAATTTCTGAGGAAATTTATATATTTCATTACGTTTGGAGCCTCTTTCTTTGCAAACAGCAAGAAATTCCAAACTGTAAGCCCGGCATACAAGAAATTCATCTTCACTGCATCATCACTCTTATAGGAAAAGCTAATATCATTAGGGTGTCTAGGGTAGTACTTAGAATCATTACTACACAAGAACATCGAAATTAGGAGACGTGTTACCGGAGTTTTGGTGTTTACGTAGGAAATCATTCCACCCTTAGAATGGAAATTATGAAATAAGTTATAGTTGGATATATCTGCAACTCAAACAAGAGCTAAAGGTAAGTATGAGAATTAGAGAGGTGAAAAATAGTCACAGTTTAGCGTCTAATATATATTTTCTTTTAGTCGTAACTTATCCATTTCATAGACTCTTAAATTAATCTCATGTTAATTTACAAAGTTTCGCAGGAAGGAAAAAAATTCCAAAAGATGTTTTTCACCGACTAATTTTGAATTAATAATAATAATAATAACAATAATAATAATAATAATAATAATAATAATAATAATAATAATAATAATAATAATAATAATAATAATCTTTAATCTTTATTCATTTTTCAGTTACAAAGTTGCACAAACAAATATCATATACTCTTATGTATTAACACATTACTGAAATCTGCTTCATGGATGACGAATTAGTCATTGAACTCATAATAATAATAAAAATAATAATAATAAAAATAATAATAAAATAAAATAATAATAATAAAATAAAAATAATAATAAATAATAATAATAATAATAATAATAATAATAAATAATAATAAATAATAATAAAAATAATATATAATAATAATAATAATAATAATAATAATAATAATAATAATAAAAAATAATAATAATAATAATATAATAATAATAATAATAATAATAATGTGTGAATAATTCATAATATTGCAACATTGGACTCTGTAATAAAATAAAAATAATGAAATTAATAGTATAATAGTAAAATTATAAAAATATTAATTGAAAATAATTATATAAAAATAATACCAGAATAATGACAAAAATAATAATGATAATACTAATGAAAATAATAGCAATTATTATAACTTTGACAAACAATGATAATAAAAATGATAATAATTATGATAATAATAATAATAATAATAATAATAATAATAATAATAATAATAATAATAATAATAATAATAATAATAAAATAATAATATTTAATAACAATACAGTGTTTTCAGAATATAGTAATGAAAAATAATAAAAATTTTTATCATTATTAATTTCAGTGATAATGAATTATTAGTTGCATACGTATTATTAGAATTATTAAAGCATTATTATTAAGTTAATTACAATTAATACTTAGTTAGGGTCAAACGGTGAAAGTGATTGACTCAACGTGCTTGAGGGCGCCGGTTCGATCCCACTTCGGGATCCTAGGTATATAC
>SEYY01007346.1:67500-72500 GCA_009176605.1 Armadillidium nasatum
TATTATTATTATTATTATTATTATTATTATTATTATCGTTATTATTATTATTGCTATTATTAGTATTAGTAATTTTAGTATTATTAGTATTATTTCTATTATTAATACTTCAACAAAGAGTTAATAAAAAATTTACTAAACAATATTAAAAATAATTTGGGAATAATAAAAAGGGTAAACCAATTATTTCCAGAAAAAAATTTTAAATTTTCCTTATTTAAAAAAAAAAAAAAAAAATATTGCAAACAAATTTTTTCCTCAAAGTTTAATAAAACTCATTCTCCTTAATTTTATTATTTAGAAAAATGTTTTTATAGGAAAAAAAAAATTAAATACTTTATATATTATATATATATATATATATATATATATATATATATATATATATATATATATATATATATATATATATATATATATATATATATATATATATAATATATATATATATATATATTATATATATATATAATATATATATATATATATATTATATATATATATATATATATATATATATAATATATATATATATATATATATATATATATATATATATATATATATATATATATTATATATATATATATATATATATATATATATATATATATATATATATATATATCTCTCCAGCCCCGTTTCCCCTAATATCGGGAGGTGAAGCCAATTATAGAACGCACAATCCACAGTTACACTGCAAAAATTGTCTAACGAACTGTGGGGACAAATGTTAAAAATGTCCAATAAAAATTTTTCAGTTTTTTTTTTCTTATTAGAAATAAATCGGTGAAGCGACTTTCTTATGCATAACATTTCTTTTCTCTATTGGAAATTTTACTGACATTTTTGTCACTTATCTCAACGATTCGTTAGGACAGTTTTTGTATTGTGTAGACGCGAAGACACAAACAGCTGATATGTGCTAATATCTCCCTTGACGAGTTTATTTTCAGAAAGTCAAAAAATTAAACCCTATGTTAATAAAAAGCTGAGAATGCCTATTTTTCCTTCGTCCCTTGTTTAAAAGATGCTCCCAATATTTTTTAATCGTACAAAAGTGTCATTTTTAGCAACGTTCTTACAATTTTAAAAACTTTTGTAACTAATAATATTTTAAAATAAGGATTGTGAAGCAACAATTTTGTTAAACACATATTCCTTTATTAAAATAGTTTTAGCTTTTTATTTCTTTTTAAAATTAATTTATATTTCAGCATTATCAAAATTGCTTAATCTAACGAACTATTTTGACTTAACTTAAACCTGGACTAAATCTATGCTAATGGCCAGCAATGACTCCTGACCTTGAGAATGCTGGTTCTCTCAGTGCCTAAATTAAAAACTTAGACGTACAAGGAAGACAAATGACAAATTAAGTTTCTCAACATCCTCTTTAAAAAACTATCGTCTGTAAATTAAAAAGTGAAAATAAAACATTTAAAATGGAAAAATATACAAAACTATTTATTGGACATAAGAGTTGCTATAATGCTAGAAAAAAATGAAAATAAAGAATCAAGCATACTTGGGAATTATCATTTCAAAATTTTGGGGTACAAAAAAAAAAAAAATGAAAATGAAAATAGAAATAATTATGCATTTTTAATTTTTAATTTTTTTGAAATAATTTGGTACTACTTTGAAATTAACAGTATGGTAGTTTGAACTAATTTGGTACTAGTTTGATACTTATTGCATGTTAGCATTAATTATTAGTCTGATATTAATTTACTTTTTGTTTTTTAATTAATTTCATTAATTTTTATTTGTTTATTACTAATTTTATACTAATTTAGTTCTAGCTTTATACTAATATAATGATAATTTGTAGTGGTTTGGAAGCCATATATAACTAATTGTTTATTATTTTGTTCTAATATGGTACTAGTTTGAAACTAATTGTGTACGTAGTTTTTAGCAATTGAGAACAAGTTTAATTCTAAGAGAGTAGTATTTTGTATGTTCGATACTAATAGTTTATAAATTTGGCGCTAGTTTGATAATAATACTGTACAAATTTTTGCTTTTTATTTACTAATTTGATACTAATAGTGTAGAATATTTTGCTAATTATTTACTAGGTTCATACTAATAATATACTAATCTGGTGCTAGTTTGATAATAAACTTGCAAAAATTATTTTGTTAGTTTGATACTAATAATATACAAATTTATAACTCTAATTCAAATTAATGATATAAATATGATAAAAAAAATTATTAATTTTTATAATAATTAAATCATCGAATTTATAATAATTTAATTAGAAATTGAATTCTTTTGAATATTTTTTTAAAAAGTATAAAATTTAAAATGTAAATAAACTTAATTTTGGAAAAATATTACAGGCTTTAGACTGGAGGGTTCGTATACTACTCAGGAAGTTTACATATAAATTGGCTTTTAAATTCTGAAGTAAAACGAACACATCCGAAGGATAGAGGGAGGTAAGCTGCAAGGGGAAGGGGTAGGGAAGAGAAGGAGGGAAGAAGCAGGGTTTGGGGGGGTTACGTTAGAGCAGGAGTGGTATGGTTAATTAGAAAAATTTAAAATAAATGGAAATAAAATTGATGAAACGAATTAAATAGTGATGCAAATTTTTAAAAATTAAGGTTTAGATTGAAGTAAATAAAAACTGTTTTAATATATATAATATATATATATATATATATATATATATATATATATATATATATATATATTAATATATATATATATAATTATATATATATATATATATATATAGGCTTAGGTGGAGATTGTTTCTGAGTTTCGATATTTTTTATATCGATATTTTTTGTCGATATTTTAATTTTAATCGATATTTCCCTGCCTATAATTAGCCCGTAGGCTACTATGTCGTGCAAACGTTCTTGTGTACGTTAGGTCTCTTTTACGGCAAATTCTTGTGTACGTTAGGCCTCTTTTTACGGCAATTCGGTAGTTCAGGTTATGATAAGTCGAATTAGGTTCTGCTAGAAAGTAAGTAATAATAATGTGTCTATGTCTAGTAATAGTACCTCTGTACACACTCTCTTGTTTACGATAGGCTTCTCCGATATTTTCGATTTTCGATATTTTTTAACAATCGAAACTCAGAAACAATCTCCACCTTTACCATATATATATATATATATATATATATATATATATATATATATATATATATATATATATATATATATATATATATATATATATATATATATATATATAATATATAATATATAATATAAAAATATAGATAGTATATTAAATATATATATATATATATATATATATATATATATATATATATATATATAATATATATATATAATATATAATATATATAATATATATATATATATAATATAATATATAGTGACGTTGGAGTTTTGTAATTATGGTAAGCACATAAAATAAAAAAGGAAAAAAGTTTTTAAACTTTAATTTACAGTACATAAGAGAATGAGCGTGGCAGTAAAATCTCTGGTCAAATTACAAGAGAGAGAAGGGGTAAGATTGTGGGTAGAGATATGTGACTAGAGAGTTCATAATAGGAATATTCAACGCAATAGCTGTAGTATAAGAAGAGTAATTAAACAGTTTTCCTTGCAGAAATTGGTAGGGGAGAGTTCATAATTAGGATTATCAATTATGAACTCTCCCCTACCAATTTCTGCAAGGAAAACTGTTTAATTACTCTTCTTATACTACAGCTATTGCGTTGAATATTCCTATTATGAACTCTCTAGTCACATATCTCATAATTAGGATTATCAATTACTCTTCTTATGCTTCAGCTATGGAGCTTGATAATCCTTTATGAACTCTCTAGTAAGTGAGAAATAGATAAGGAAAAAAGTTATAAGACTCTGCCCGTGAGTGATGGTGATAGCTTAAAAAATAGTTACATGCACCAAGACTTTTAAAAGAACTGTATGAGCAAAGCTACCATTGATACTTGATAAATTCTCCAATCTGGTAGGAGTGATACCTTTTGAAGAGAGCCAGACATGATGTAAAAAAACTGACTGGTATTCTTGGTGCATAAAAAGTATTGTAAAGTCTGTTAAGGCCTGCAAAACAGAACTTTTATGGTATCTTTAAAATTCTCCTTTACTTGTTTATTAACAAAATAATATTATTTTCTTGACAATTCAAAAACACCAGTTATCACAGATGTTTTAAAATCGTGATCCAAGAAATATAAGGTCCCAAATTTTAAATTAACCACTAAAATTATTTGCACAAATTTGGTAACAAAATACACTCAATATTTATTTAAGTTTAACAAAAATTAGGATTTCAAAGAATTACAACAAAAATGAATTATGATTTTAGAAAAAAAAAATTTTTTTTTTAATTATAAAATAAAAAAACAAAAACAATGATAAATATAAAAAGAAAAGATAAATAAGCAATTATAAAACTCAATTAAAAATAAACATTTAAATGACAAATACTTTCAAAGCAATAAAGAAGAAGATAAAAAAAAAACTTTCAAAATCCTTCATAAAAAAAAAAAGTAAACTCATTAGATTTGGTCTTCACTTTATTTGCTGAAGACTGAAAAAAAAAGTTTTATGAGAAACCTGATTTCAAAGACGAAAATTTTTTTCCTCTTTCATGCGATCAGCAATTTATTGAGATCAAAGGGGGAAACAACCCCGAAAAGGAAAACCTGAAAAAGTTTCCTTTTAAGTAGAGGAAGAAAAGACTTTTCCAAGAACATAAGCAAAATATTTAAAACTTCAAACGCTTTCTAATATGGTTTTCAGAAATGGTTTTTCATGTTAAAATTTGCTATTTGTAATTTGAGATAACAGTCGATAGCCCATTATATATATATATATATATATATATATATATATATATATATATATATATATATATATATATATATATATATATATATATATATATATATATATATATATATATATATATATATATATATATAATATATATATATATATATATATATATATATATATATATATATATATATATAT
>SEYY01007346.1:85000-87500 GCA_009176605.1 Armadillidium nasatum
AATTTAAATAGTAATAATAGTAGCAAAAACAGAGTTGTCTCTTAATTGCTAATTATAATTATAACACTAATAATAATAATAATAATAATAATAATAATAATAATAATAATAATAATAATAATAATAATAATAATAATAATAATAATAATAATAATAATAATAATAATAATAATAATAATAATAATAATAATAATAATAATAATAAATAATAATAATAATAATAATAATAATAATAATAATAATAATAATAATAATAATAATAATAATAATAATATTAAAAAGGGAATATAATAAGGGAATAATTTTCAATATTAGACTACAATATATCATAATATGTATATTTTAAATTTGGCAGCGTCATTCAATTTTTATTCTATAATGTTTCTCTCTCTCTCTCTCTCTCTCTCTCTCTCTCTCTCTCTCTTCTACTGGCAAATTGAAGACTCTCTCAAATATAGTCTATTTTATATTGCAATGTTTCAAACAACTTTTTTAATTTATAATTTTTCTGGATATTCTTAAATTTCTGTTTCTCTAGAATCTTATTTTTTTTTTTTTTTAATCTCTTCAATGACAAGAATAAAAATTTTATTTCCGATTTTTAAAGAAATATTTTTCTATTGAAAATAAAAATAAAATTTTTCTATCTGAAATTAAAAATAATTAGGATGTAAAAAAAAATTAAGAAATATAAAAATCGTGTAAATGAAGAACAGTAAACTCAATCAAAGATATCCTTTCTTTCTTTTCAATTTATGTAATTTTTTAAGTATTTTAAGAATTTCAAGCATTTTTTCAGCACTTTTTAAGACATTTTAAGCATTTTTTTCATTTGCATTCATCTCAAAATTATCTAATATTTTTTTAAGCATTTTACGAATTTCAAACATTTATAAACAATTTTTAAATACAAATTTTTAGTATTTTTCACAACCGACGCGAGATTTAAGTTTATCTCAAAATTTTAAGCCTTTTAAACATTCTTACATTTCAAAAACACTTTTAAACATTTTTTTTAAATAACATTTTTAGCATTTTCCTCATCGGGCGAGAGGTTTGATTAAGACGAAATTGCGGACAAAGTTTTTAGCGGAACTGAGAATAATGTCCGATAAAAGAAGAACGATACAGCGTTCTCCTATTTCATTTATAGTCAACGTAAAAACCTTTTCTAAAAGAGTTTTCAGACTTATATATATATATATATATATATATATATATATATATATATATATATATATATATATATATATATATATATATATATATATATATATTATATATATATATATATATATATATATATATATATATATAATATATATATATATATATATATATATATATATATATATATATATATATATATATATATATATATATATATATATATATATATATATATATATATATATATATATATATATATATATATATATATATATATATATATATATATATATATATATATATATATATAATATTATATATATATATATATATATATTATATATATATATATATTATATATATATATATATATATATATATATATATATATATATATATATATATATATATATATATATATATATATATATATATATATATATATATATATATATATATATATATATATTATATATATATATATATATATATATATATATATATATATATATATATATATATATATATATATATATATATATATATATATATATATATATATATATATATAAATATATATATATATAATATAAAATATTAAATTAAAAATTCCTAAATAAAATCCATTAGTAAATGCTGAATGGAAATTTTCTTTACGAATTTCAGATCACAAATATTTATATTTAAAGAAAAATAGATAAATAAATAAATAAATAAATATATAAATAAATCAATTGGAAAAATTCAGTCAAATGATTAATAAGTTAATTTATATTTTGACTAAAAGAAATTAATACAAGTAACATTTATTACATTCAGGAGAGACGAAAGAGAGAAATACTCAAGAATAAGCGGGTTGAATGGCATCACGGCTGTAGGTCGAGAAGATCGGAGGTTAACTTGATTGTTCCACTGAAAATGGTATATGAAAGGAACTATGAATATAACAAGAGAACATATTTGACCTTTGTTGATTTGGAGAAGGCTTTCGACAGTGTTCAGAGGAGAATTTTATTGGATATTCTGGAAAAAAAGAGAATATGGGAAACCTCTGAAACTGATAACTGTGATAAGGAGTAACTATGTCAGTAGTGTGTGTAGGATGAAAACACAGATGGTCGATAGCAACTGTTTCGAAGTCACAATGGGGGTGAAACAGGGAAGTGGGGGTGAAACAACATAAAGGTTATGTTGTTGAATAGAGAGTGGGAAGATATGCATGTGTGCAGAGATTGTAGAATATTGAAACAAACGATCCAGTTTGATTACCTCGCAGTGTCTTATGGTTCAAAATATGATATGTCCATGGAATTGAATCGTAGAATTGGTA
>SEYY01007346.1:95000-97500 GCA_009176605.1 Armadillidium nasatum
ATATATATATATATATATATATATATATATATATATATATATATATATATATATATATATATATATATATATTTGAGTGCATGTGTGTGTGTGTGGGAAAATAGTAATAATTATGTTATTTTCTTAAGCTGTATTCTTTCTTTATTATATCGTTGTCAGTCAATTTATTCAAAAAGAGTTTTTATTTTCAAAAAAAAAAAAAAAAAAAAAAAAAAAAAAAAAAAAAAAAAAAAAAAAAAAAAAAAAAAGTTTTTTTTTTTCTTTTCTTTTTTTTTTTTTTTTTTTTTCTTTGAATATTTTTTTTTTCTTGAATATTTTGCTTTTGGAGGGAGAGGAGGTGAATCTTTTTCCTTTAACTTTTTTTTCTTATCATTATTATTATAAAATAATATATTGCAAAAGTTTAAAATTGGGATAATGAATATTATTAATTATTTATGCATAGATAGTAGATAGATATATTTTTACATCTACTTTACCATTATATATATATATATATATATATATATATATATATATATATATATATATATATATATATATATATATATATATATATATATATATATATATATATATATATATATATATATATATATATATATATATATATATGTATATATGTATATATGTGTGTGTGTATGTGTTTGAAACATGAACGAATGTAGTTGGAGAAGGATTGATAAGATTAGAAACGAAAGAATAAGGGAGATATGTGGATGGAAGAGAAATGTAGTGGATAGAGTAGAGAAAAGTGTGATAAGATGGTTTGGACAAATGTGTAGAATGAATGAGTGGAAGGGAGTAGGGAGAGAGGGAGGCCGAAGTGGAGATGAATGGATGGAGTGAGAGAAATTTTATGTGGAAGGAATTTGAGTATAGAAGGGTACAGAGCAGAAGACAGAGTGAGATGGAGGATAGTGGTGACGGGGAAATTGAAATGTTCGTGAGGGAAATATGGTGAGCACCACCCAACGAGAGTGGAAAGGTGATAAGTGAAATAAATATATATATATATATATATATATATATATATATATATATATATATATATATATATATATATATATATATATATATATATATATATATATATATATATATATATATATATATATATATATATATATATATATATATATATATATATATATATATATATATATATATATATATATATATATATATATATATATATATATATATATATATATATATATATATATATATATATATATATATATATATATATATATATATATATATATATATATATATATATATATATATATATATATATATATATATATATATATATATATATATATATATATATATATATATATATATATATATATATATATAACATATATATATATATATATATATATATATATATATATATATATATATATATATATATATATATATATATATATATATATATATATATATATATATATATATATATATATATATTATATATATACATACAATAGTGAGAATCAGCTTCATGAATTATGCCTTTATATTAAATTTCTATTGTTTTAATTTTTCTTTTTAATTTTTAAATTTTATTCGTAATTTTATTATATGAAAATTCAAATTCTTTGACCTGATATTTTTAATTAATAAATTTAATTTCTTTCGTTTTTGTAATTTAAAAATTAATTAATTAATTTGAGAAGAAAAATTTCATACAAAATTTTAAACATACTTTTTGAAATTAATTAGTTACAAAATTACATATTTAAATATTTCAATATTAATTTATAAAGGGCTTTAAGTTTAAATTCAAATAGATTATAAAATTTGTTATTATAACATTTGGATAAATTAAATTAATTTATACAACATAATTTTCGATGTAAATAGTATAGCATTTAAATAATAATGCAAATATATTCATAATTATAATTTTAATATAAAATATTTTCATAAAATAATTTATTTAAATATATTTTAAGGTTATTTTTCAAAATATTTGAAAGTTTTTAAAAGATATATTTTAAAATATAATATATATATATATATATATATATATATATATATATATATATATATATATATATATATATATATATATATATATATATATATATATATATATATATATATATATATATATATATATATATATATATATATATATATATATATATATATATATATATATATATATATATATATATATATATATATATATATATATATATATATATATATATATATATATATATATATATATATATATATATATATATATATATATATATATATATATATATATATATATATATATATATATATATATATATATATATATATATATATATATATATATAGAATTCTTAAAAATACAAAACTTTATTATTTCTTTTAAAAAATATACAGAATATAAAACTTTCTTAAAAAAAAAAAAATTTGAATCCTTTTCAATATATAAAAAACATTTCAAAATTTCTTTTTAAAATATTTAAAAAAATTTAAGCTAAAAATA
>SEYY01007346.1:105000-107500 GCA_009176605.1 Armadillidium nasatum
TCAATTTAAATTTTTATTTATAATATTTTTCCAGTTTTTTTTTTTTCATTTTTCAATTTTTTTTTTAAGGATTTTCTTTTTTTTTTTTTTTCTTTAAAATTAGATTTTTTTTTTTTTTTTTTTTTTTTTTTTTTTTTTTTTTTTTTTTTTTTTTTTTTTAATTAATATATATATATATATATATATATATATATATATATATATATATATATATATATATATATATATATATATATATATATATATATATATATATATATCAGAAAGAGAAAGAACCAGAGATATATAAAACATTTTAATATTCGACGTTTCGAGAAAACATTTCTCATCTTCCTGATAAAGATAACGTTCCCCAAACATAGAAGCCGTAATGATATATATATATATATATATATATATATATATATATATATATATATATATATATATATATATATATATATATATATATATATATATATATATATATATATATATATTATATTATAAATATTTAAGCAACTATTCTTTAATTAATTTATTCCATAAAATTAAAACAAATTTTAAACACCTCTTATATTTATCTTTGAATTTATTTTTTTAATATTCAACTTCAAAACAGATTATTCTTAAAATTAATTATCTAATTCGAAAAATCCATATAGATCTTTATTATCTTCTTCGGAAAACAATATTTCTCTTATTAATCAGCTTTTTCAAAAAACACGTATCACTTTAATTATCTACTTTGAAATATATATATATATATATATATATATATATATATATATATATATATATATATATATATATATATATATATATATATATATATATATATATATATATATATATATATATATATATATATATATATATATATATATATATATATATATATATATATATATATATATATATATATATATATATATATATATATATATATATATATATATATATATATATATATATATATATATATATATATATATATATATATATATATATATATATATATATATATATATATATATATATATATATATATATATAATATATATATATATATATATATATCATATTAAATATCCTGTTCGAACAAAAATATCAATTAATTATCTACTTCGAAAATATTTAAATGATTATTAAATATCCTCTTCGAAAAAAGGTACTAATTTATTATCTATACCTCGTAATTATTTATTTTGAAAATTATCTTTCCATATATTCCATATATTCCTTACATTCTTTACATATACATATTTCTATATATATTCCTTAATTTTCTACTTCGAAAAATCATAATACTCCTTAATTGTCTACTTTCAAGAAACGTATATACTTTCATTTGTAATTCGAAAAACCTTATAAAATTCATTATCAAATTTTCAAAAAACAAATTCCAGCTTCATCAAAAGCTAATATTCTGTCCTTTATAATAACAAGATTAATAGATTTCCACTTCAGAATTAAGTATTGTTGCCTCGACACAATAAAGCTGTACTAAGATTTTAAAAGGATTTTGTGTGCGTGTGTTTGTTTGTGTTTTTAAGACACATGCCATCATATATCTTCTCCATTCTTTGGTAATTTATTCATTTCTTCTGAGAAATTCTTTATACATTTAAATTGCTTTTCAAGATTAAAGTAAACGTTACTTTTTCAGCTATTCAATTATATTATCTTCAGAAAAAGAAAAAAGAAAAAAAAAGTCTTACACAGCATTTGTAGTCAAGTGATTTAAAAAAAATCCAAAAAAATAAAAAAAAAAAAAATAAATAAATAAATAATAAAAAATATGAAAATTGGAAAAATAAAAAGCGTAGCGTAATATTTTTTTTTTTTATATAAAATTCTAAGGGAAACGTTTCTAGGGTTATGAAAAGTTTGGAAATTGTGTTTCCCCTCTTTACAATATTTTTCCTTATTATAATAGATTAAATTTGTAGATATATATATATATATATATATATATATATATATATAATATTATATATATATATATATATATATATATATATATATATATATATATATATATATATATGTCTTCTATGCTTATGGAATCATATCTTCATTAGAAACAGTAGAACCAAACCTCTATAGAACATTTTATTAATCGACGTTTCGAGAACAAATTTCACATCTTCAGGATTTAATATTATGAAATTATTTTTAAAAATCAGACAAAATAAAAAAAACAATAAAGCAGAATAAAATATATGAAATTTTTTTTATATATAAAACACTTAAAAACATTTGAAGAGAAAAAAAATAACACTGCTAAAAAAATGGGCACCAATGGTGGGAATAAAATTATTTGAAATACAAAAGAGTATCTCACCTAAATAACTTAAAATTAATTAATTAATTAATTAATTAATTAGCAACCTTAATAATATAATTATCTAATCCTTAAAGTTTTTTAGGTGATTTACTCTTGCATTTTAAATAATTTTATTCCCACCATTAGTGCCCATTTTTTTTAGCAGTTTTTTTTCAAAAATGTTTTAAGTGT
>SEYY01007346.1:115000-117500 GCA_009176605.1 Armadillidium nasatum
TATATATATATATATTATATATATTTATATATATATATATATATATTGTGGTGTGTGAGTGAAAATGTTTTGGAAAATATTGCTGTTTGTAATTAAGATTATAATTAATGATAAAAAACTTGAAAAACAAGTTGTTTTATAATAATAATAATAACAATAATGATAATAATAATATTAATGATAACAATAATTAAAGAAAAAGATTATAGTACTAATGCTACTACTACTACTACTACTTCTACAATTACTACAACTAATAGTAATAATAATGGTGATAATAATGATAATTATGATAAAAATAATAATGATAAGAATGATAATTTTTGTAATAATAATAATAATAATTTTAATAATAATAATAATAATAAATAAATATAATAAATTTTTTTATTTAATAATTTAATAATAATAATAATAATAATAAAATAATAAATAATAAATATAATAATAATAATAATAATAATAATAATAATAATAATAATAATAATAATAATAATAATAAATAATAATAATAATAATAATAATTAATAATAATAAATAAAAATAATAATAATAATAATAATAATAATAATAATAATAATAATAATAATAAGTGCTTACTTATGTCTAGCATTCTTTCTAATCGTTACATTCCTGCTGTTGTTGGAGGAGCGACTTCTTCTTCATTTCTTCTTAAAAGTGGTGTCTTGCCTCCTACTCTACTCCTATTTTTCATTAATGATCTTCTTAGCCGCTCATCTCACCCTATCCATTCATATGCCATTGAGTCAACTCTCCATTCTTCTGCTCCTTTCAAATCTGTTTTCTCTTTTTGCATCTAGAGTTGCTTCTTGTCTTAATCTTTTCGATTCCATTTCTATTTATCTGGAAAAATCTGCCAGTGAGTCTGAACTTTTTAAAAACTCAACATCTAAAATTCTTCCTCTCAAATAAGCCTCCTCCTAGAAACTTTTTCATTTCTTTGAGTTGTTCTCCCGTCTTTCCTGCTGACAATATAAAAAGCCTTAGCATTCACATAAACAAAAAAATGTCTTGGAAACCCCATCACAGCTGTTTCTAAGGCGGCTTTCAAAGAAACTGGAAGTTCTGTTTAGACTCCGAGTATTTTTTTTCTTCTCAGTTATTACAATTATACAAGGGTCTCATCCGCCCTCTCATAGAACTCTGCTAACATATACGGGATGGCTCAGGATTCACTCGTCTTTTGGATAGGGTTAAGTCAAATGTTAAAATGCTTATAAACTGTTCCACTCCTTCTAATTCATTTGACCATTTATCTTTGCGACGTGATGATGATGCCCCAATCTTTTTTGTATAGGTGCTTCAGCGGTAAAAGCTCGAGGGAACTGACTACTAGTATACCTCCATCTTTACTGTGTCTTCGAAGCACAAGGGGTGCATTGTCTGCACATGGATTTGTTTGGACATAAACAACTCCAGGCTTCTTCTCTGTGGTGCCTCCTCCTTTTCAGCCACCACTGTTTTGTGAAATTCTCATCCATCTTCTGTTTTCCTGCTGAATTTAATCTCAATTACTTTAAACGCCACGCCTGTTATCACCAACTAAATTTACGCTAGATATGACTTGTGGGAGTTATTATTCTTTTATTACTTTAAAATACCCCTCTTTAATAGGGTTCTGCCCGTGAGGGTCGTGAACTCAAAATATATATATATATATATATATATATATATATATATATATATATATATATATATATATATATATATATATATATATATATATATATATATATATATATATATATATATATATATATATATATATATATATATATATATATATATATATATATATATATATATATATATATATATATATATATATATATATATATATATATATATATATATATATATATATATATATATATATATATATATATATATATATATATATATATATATATATATATATATATATATATATATATATATATATATATATATATATATATATATATATATATATATATATATATATATATATAGTATATATATAGTATATATATATATATATATATATGGTAATGTTTTGTATGTTCAACGATTTGAGTAAGTGCAATTTCCGTTGTTCATATTTGTTCAATATATTTCTGCATGGAATACCATTTCAATAAACAAGATTTTTAAACAGAAATTAAACATATGAAGTCTCTTTCTGGAAGCTGTGCAGAAGTTTCAATAATCCTGTTCATGTTTTCCTTGTCTTTGATTCTGTTCCTATTCTTGTATTTGGTCTTGTCTTTCTCATTTTTTTTTTATTTTTTTTATTTTTTTATTTTATTTATTATTTTTTTTTTTGTTTGTTTAAGAGCTTTATCTTCTTCTCCCTTTGTTTATGTCTTTTTTTTTTTTTTTTTTTGTTTTTAATCTTGGATTGTTGACGCTATTGTTTGTTGAAATTTTTGATGCAATTTTTGTTGATAATGTTGCTGCTATTGATACTGCTATTATTTTGCTATATCTGTTGTTGTTC
>SEYY01007348.1:25000-42500 GCA_009176605.1 Armadillidium nasatum
TAATTTACAATCAAGAAAAGAAAACGAGCTTCGAAGAATACAGAAATTGGAAAAAGAAAAAGAGTGGGTATCTCTATGGTTTCTAATGGAAGAGTGTTCAGAAGAGCAGAGAGAGAGAGAGAGAGAGAGAGAGAGAGAGAGAGAGAGAGAGAGAGACAGACAGACAGACAGACAGACAGACAGACAGACAGACAGACAGAGAGAGAGACAGAGAGAGAGACAGAGAAGTCAGTTCTATAGGAAACTCCTCAATGATTACACTGGTCTGCATCATTATTGAGGTCTAAAGTTTATCAATAGTTCTGATATGTTTTTTGCATGCGGAATTCAAAAACGAACCTCATTTTCCTCTATCAGGTCAAGTTTTTGTGCTATTTAAATTATTATGGGAACTAACTATGAAAGGAATTGATTTAAAAAGTCAAAACATTTTTATTACCAAATATTAGCATTATTTTACCTTAAAATGTACAAAATAAATATAAAAATATGTGAACAATCACAATCAATGTAAAAGTAAAGGAAGAGACGGCAAGGGGAAACGGTTATTGCAGAATAAATGGTTTTCGCAAGGATTTTTCTGTATGTTTCGCTTCTGGAATGTCTCTCTTGGGGCCCCAGCAGTAGTTCGCAAGCATGCTGACATCCGATCTGCCTTGGTATCTCTCTTCCATTACACGAATATCCTGATGGAATCGTTCTCCGTGTTCCTTACTAAAGTAACCACAGTTTTCTGGAAATTACTGTAAATGAGGGTGGAGAAAATGCTACTTTATGGATATGCATGCACCAAGAACTATGAAGTTCTGCAAGAGCTCTTCCACAATATGTTCATACTCTGGACTTTGGTGATTGCCCAGAAAGTTCTTCATAATTGATTTGAATGAGAGTCAGGCATCTCCCTCATTTCTTTTCATACTTTTGTTGAATGTCGGATTTTTCGTAAGTTTCCTGATCTAAGACCTATCAAAAACACTTGCTCTCAGTTTTGCCTCTCCTAAGCGGGGAAATTTTTTCATCAGGAAAGCGAAAGCTGTACCCTCTATATTCAGTGCTTTAACAAAGTTTTCTATAATTCCAAGCTTGATATACAGCTGTGGAAGTAGAACTTTCCGTCTATCCACTAGAGCATGGGATACACAACGTTGAGGTAACCGTGTTATAAACATAACCTTACTGGCCAGTCTCGTTGTATATAGTGCTGCTTGTCTGCTCGTCTGTCTCACAGACATAAGAAACATATTGTCGCATTTCTTCGTCACGACTGTGGTATCATAAAAATGTAGTTCCAGGAGCTAATAAAGCCATTTCACGAAGTCGTAACCCAAGCAACTACGCTGATTCTTTGAACATACACAAATATCATGTTAAATTGCTTAACTCAGCTTGACTTAAGAGTTTTGGTTGATTTGTCTCACCCGTAGGTTGATATGTATTGATGTTATCCACAGGTAGGAACCGACTGGGGTTGGAATTTTTCCGGGCGGCAGTCTTCCAAATTTGACCGGGGTCGCGGCCGGGGTCGGGGCTCTGACCGGTGTTGACTAAAATTTGTAAAGAGGTCAAAAGCACTGAAATTTTAGGTTAAGAAAATTAGATATAACTTTAATTGAGATTAATTTATATTATAAGGAAGGAGTAGAATAGCGAACATTCACTCAAATTAATGATTATTGGCATTTTTTGAGAAATAAAATCAGAAAATTTCAGATTTTGTATAATAAAAATTCAATTTTAATACTGGGGACGATTTGTATATGTATATTTGTGATATATATATATATATATATATATATATATATATATATATATATATATATATATATATATATATATATATATATATATATATATATATATATATATATATATATATATATATATATATATATATAGACAAGACTGATTTTGAATGATATATTCTGATTTTTAATAAAATGCAGTTTTAATAATGTTTCTTAAAATTGAGATAGTTCAAAAACTAGACCTAACTAACGAAAATGGGATTCATTTCTAAATTCAGCAATGCAAAAAATAAATCAGAATCATTAAAAACCTTAAACCTCTTAAAAACGTTTTTCAAATGCAGACCAGAGTTTTCAATCTTAATTTTTATTTCTAAACTAGTTTGGCCTATATAAGCCTCATTACAGTTTGCACACTTACATAAATAAATTAATAAGAATCTGAAAAACATTGGGAGAGAGAGATTCTTTGGGCCTGGAGATAGTCTGAATTGATAAAAGAGTTATAATTTATCAAAAGTAAACTGACACTCGGGTAATGTAGTTTTGAGAATGGTAAAAATATTTGTATTAAGTTTTAGTGTAAGTAATCCTATTTAAGGACAATTTTTAACTGTTTATCGAAGTTACTATATAAATGAAATGGAATGATTCCTTCTTTATAATTTCGATAGAGTTTATGCTTCTGATTTATCGAATTATTATGCCAGGTGTCATCCGAAGGTTTTGAAATCTTTTTGGTTCTAATTGTTTGTTTTTTAATCAGGAAGGAATCATTGTAGCACATGTTTAATGAATTTAAAAAAAATTTAAGTTTACAATCAATATCAATTTTCTTCATTTTGTATGAATGAAAAGTCAATCCTGTTTACCTAATTTACAAACACTCTCCTGTTGTTCTAGCTATATATTTTTTTATTTAACGGTAGTAAGGGTTCGTGTTTTATTAACATTAAATTTTAAAAGACAGGGATAATGGTCTGAAATATCCCTCTAATTACAAAAGATTTGATACTGTAATACATTAAATTTGGCCGGTTAGGTAGTGTTATATAGTTGATCAGGCTATTTAACATCATTATGATAGAAAGTGAGTTGTTGCCTGAAGAGGAGCTATGATTACTCAGATCAATATTGAAATCACCCGCAATTATCATCTTTGTGTTGCGCAAGTGTGTTTGAATTATGGATTCAACAGAATTTATGAATTCTTTTTTTTCTGACGCATTTTGGGGCCTATAAATCCCAAGGAATATTATTTTAGAGGAAGTGTTTTAAATGCTCACCGCCAATATTTCTATGCTGTCATTTATAATTGAAAATACTATTTAAGGATGTTCGCCAATATCTTCTTATATATATAGAGAGCCCTCCCCCATACTTGTTTGACCTCACAAGATGAGTTATGTTATATCCTGCTAAGGAATACACGTTTTTATTATGTTCATTTAAGAATGTTTCGCTCAATACTACGCAATCAAGATTAATGTTTTAATAGCTTAAATAAGATGTAAGGGATTTGTCATAATGTTTTTGAAGGTTTCTTAAGTTTTGATGATATAATGACAAATAGTTTACTTCAAATGTGTTATTATTTTTAAGAACATCTGAATAAATTTATTTCAATATAAGAGAGGAATTATTTATTAGGGTTTCGCCCAATTTCAGTATCCGTCGGTATCCATCGTATTCTAGAGGGCAAATAATTAAAATAATAATAATAATAATAATAATAATAATAATAATAATAATAATAATAATAATAATAACAAGCTCATATGCGCATCCCTACGGGATACGCTTATGGGCTTGTTATTATTATTATTATTATTATTATTATTATTATTATTATTATTATTATTATTATTATTATTATTATTATTATTATTATTATTATTATTATTATTATTATTATTATTATTATTATTATTATTATTATTATTATTTATTTATTTATTTATTATTATTTAATATGGTCTTGTTATTATTAAAATATATAAATTTAAAATATAAAATTCATTGACTTTCATTTTAAATATATATATATATATATATATATATATATATATATATATATATATATATATATATATATATATATATATATATATATATATATATATATATATATATATATATATATACATTTGGTGAAGCAACTTAATATAGGTTTGACCAAAATTCTTATAAAAAACAAATGAACGAAAAAAGTGAACGGAATAATATTAATAAGATATAGATAATAATAATAATAATAATAAAAGTATAAATAATAACTAATAATAATAAAGGTAATATTAATATTGATAATAATAATGATAGCCAAATAAGAATACCAATAATAATAATAAGAATAATAATAATAATAATTATAATAATAATAATAACAATAATATTAAGAACGAAAATATTGATATGGATATCGAAAGGGCTAATAATTAAAATAATAATAATAATAATAATAATAATAATAATAATAATAATATAATAATAAAAGATAGTATATGAATAATTATATATGGTACAATATCGCACAAATAGTTTCAACTAAGGGCTATTTAAAAATTAAAATAGAGGTAAAGGAAGTGAAATTGTATAAAGGTGCTCTATGCGTACAGTTAGATATAACCAGTGTCGTAGTACTAAGAAAATAGTAGCAGCAATAGTAATACTAATAGTTAATATTAATAAATATTGTAATAATAATAACAAGCACATACGCGTATCCCGTAGGACTACTCATATGAACTTGTTATTATTAATAAAATTAATATAATATTATTAATAAAAATTTAATTTATAAAATTATTATTAAAATATTTATATTTTTAAAATATTTATTATTATTTATTTATTTCGGCATTTAAATTGAAAATATTTTAAATTAAAAATATACATAAAATTTATAAAATTATTTAAAATATTATATATATATATATATATATATATATATATATATATATATATATATATATATATATATATATATATATATATATATATATATATATATATATATATATATATATATATATATATATATATATATATACATTTGGTGAAGCAACTTAATATAGGTTCAGCCAATATGCTTACAAATGAATGAAACGGAATAATATTAATTAGATATAGATAATATAATAATAATAATAATAATAATAATAATAATAATAATAATAATAATAATAATAATAATAATAAAATAATAATAATAATAATAATAATAATAAAATAATAAAAATAAAAAATAATAATAATAATAATAAAAAAATAATAATAATAATAATAATAATAATAATAATAATAATAATAATAATAATAATAATAATAATAATAATAATAATAATAATAATAATAATAATAATAATAATATAATAATAATAATAATAATAATAATAATAATAATAATAATAATAATAATAATAATAATAATAATAATAATAAAATAGAAATAATAAAATTAAAAGTAATAGTAACAATAAATAATAATAATGATTCAATTCAATTCAAAAATTTTTATTCAGAGGTATAATTACAGGTTATACATAATAATAATAATAATAATAATAATAATAATAATAATAATAATAATAATAATAATAATAATAATAATAATAATAATATAATAATAATAATAATAATAATAATAATAATAATAATAATAATAATAATAATAATAATAATAATAATAATAATAATAATAATAATAATAATAATAATTTTTTTTTTTTTTTAATTAAAATTAAAGTAATAATAACAATAATAATAATAATAATAATAATAATAATAATAATAATAATAATAATAATAATAATAATAATAATAATAAAATAATAATTTTTAAATTATTAGTAAAATTTATACACAGTGCATTTATCCCACGAGTTACTACAATTCGTTGCCTTCTTGCAATTCAGTCAAGTTTAAAGCGTATTGAATCCCGATTTCTATTCATTTCTTCATCATTTCTTAATTTTGATAGGATCGTCGTAAGAAGATTTCTTAATATGCAAGACTATTTTAAAGTAGCAGGAGTGTAGCAGTTGTCTATGATCCCTCCTTATTATAAGTGCCGTTCTTCAATAGTTTTTTTTTTTTTTTTTGTGGGGGGGGGCTGCGTTATAAATTTGTTAATGAAGACATTTGGTTTTTATTTAATACAATCTAATATTAGTTGGCTCTTTATTCTCTTTTTTATCGATTTTAAATCTAAGAGGACGTTTGTATTATTTTCTGTTCTCCTTTGGCCTAACCTATAAACCTCCCTGATGGCGCTTGGTTTCACTTTAATTTTTATTTTTTGTTCAATAATATTTGCAACGTTTTGCTCGCGCTCTTCATTTTGTTCACCTACAGGAAGTACTGTTCAGCTAATTACCAATATGTTTTTTATTCGATCTTGTTGATATTGTTCTTGAGATTTCTCAAGAGATTGAACTGAGCTTCTCATTTCAATCAATTGGTTTTCCGCATGTAAAGACTTTTTCTAATTTTCAAATTTATGTAATTATTCTTTTAGTTTAGTGATTTCGATGTGTTTTTGCTCTTTAAATTCATTTAAATGTAGTTTGAAGAGTTGAGATTTCTTCCCTTAAAGTCGTGTTAAAAGTTGCGATTTCCTCTTTTAAGTTATTTACCACAGAAAGAAACTCAGAATTTACCGATTCATTCTGGCTTGTTATGAGAAGGAAAAATGAGGGAAAATTCAGATCATTTTCCTGACTTTCTGGGATGCTCTCATTTAAATGAAAGATCCTCCCTTTCCTCTTCCTCTCTGTTTTTTCTTTCTTTCCACTTTTATGTTGTTGTTTGAGTGGTTGTTATTAATTTTGTTGTTGTTTACAAATTGCTGGTAGTGATACTATTTAAGTTTCCTGTTATTAACCATATTTGCAGCATTTTCGTGGAAATTAATTCACTGTAATAATAATGATGATATATTTATTGCACGCACTTGTAATTCGTCATGACACACAGATGTTAGGAAACTGACAGAGGGCTATGGTAATACGTCCTTTCGCTACACTGATTGATACAGTAATAATCAGTAGAATTTCCGATTTCAAATTCCAATCCCGATTACTATAATTTCGGATTTCAAATTCCAATCCCAATTCCTTTAATTTTGGATTTCAAATTCCAATCCCAATTCCTTTAATTGTGGATTTCAAATTCCAATCCCAATTCCTTTAGTTTCGGATTTCAAAGTCCTATCACGATTGCTATAATTTCTGATTAGGGCTTCAGGCTCTCAAAATTTATAGAATCGACTGACGGCTTTCAAATTTCAAATGTCTAATTCCAAATTAACAAAGTATTATATTCAATTATTGTTTCGAAAAAAATATTATATTTAATTTTAATAATTCGGTTTCTTTTATAAATTTGTTTTTAATTTTTTAGTTTTCTTAAGCTTTTTTTTTTAAAATCAATAAAAAAAAAAAAAAAAAAAAAATAATATATATATATATATTATATATATATATATATATATATATATATATATATATATATATATATATATATATATATATATATATATATATATATATATATATATATATCATTTTCTTTTGCACAGTTACATGCAAGCAGATCCTTGCATTGACATGCAACAATGTCAAGCAATTCATTTAACCTGTCCAGAAACTGCTTGCTTTTCTCCGCACTAATATCATGCTTTGATGCTTTAGATCCTTCATCCATCAGTCTCATAAACTTTGTTTTAACGTTTTTAATTGGCTATAGTAGAATAACAGCTCGAATTCACAGGTCAACAAGAGTCTAACTTAACTGGGGAATAACATCCTTATTGCTGGAATACTTACGTTACTTCAAGAAAAGAAAATGCCTTGAAATCTGGAGACGCGTCGGAAGTTCAATGGTTGGCAATTCCTGCAGAAGGGGGCCGAAAAAAACATGACTTGCTACCTTCCGTGTTATCATTTGAGTCATGCTAGTACCTGAAATGTAAAAAAGAAATATATAAAACTCAGTCAACTTATTTAGGGAGGAAATGATCATTGGTCAGTATTCATTAATTCCCAAAATAAATTGGTCATTGAATAATTCAGAAAAAATAGAAACAGAACTATACGAATGGCAATTTTTGACCAACTTTTCCGATTTTTGAGGTCAAAAAGGGAGCACTTAGGCCTCATGGAAAAATTTTTTAATTGAATTTTCTGAATACTCTCATAGGCGTGAACAAAACCCTAGATGTGCAAGAAAATCGATTTCGACGACCCGGGCTAATATATATATATATATATATATATATATATATATATATATATATATATATATATATATATATATATATATATATATATATATATATATATATATATATATATATATATATATATATATATATATATATATATATATATATATATATATATATATATATATATATATATATATATATATATATATATATATATATATATATATATATATATATATATATATATATATATATATATATATATATATATATATATATATATATATATATATATATATATATATATATATATATATATATATATATATATATATATATATATATATATATTAATATATATATATATACTATATATATATATATATATATATATATATATTATATATATATATATATATATATATATATATATATATATATATATATATATATATATATATATATATATATAAATATATATATATATATATATATATATATATATATATATATAATATATATATATATATATAATATATATATATATATATATATAGAAAGAGGAAAGAGGAGCCAGAATGATTATTACATTTTTGACGGAGAAATTAGTTTTTGGTGTTCCAGAGAATAAATTTTGCACTATTCCCTGATGAAATATTAGTTGAATGAGTTTCTGGGGTTTGAAGACGATAGTAATCCCTGAAGGAAGTATCTTAGAAGCTTGGCAGCACGAGATCAAGTAGAGTTAAACCAAGGTTTGTTAGGTTTAGCTGAAAGGAAATAATATGGAATATTCGCCTCCATCCTGAAGTGAATGACCTCGGTTATTCGTTCTGCACATTCCGAGGGACCCCTCCCATGGAAACAGAAATCATTTCATGGAAAATCAGAGAAGTGCAACAAGTCAGACCAGTTAGTGGCACCAAAGTGCCTAGAACGTCTCCTCTCCATAGGCTGGGCTGTTCTTGCGCAAGATTTGAGGAGACTGAACAAGAAACAGAGATAAGAAGGTGATGGGATGAACTCAGAGGAGAAAAGAGTTTCACATTATAAGGAGAAGGATAAGAAGTTATGAAAAGATCAAGTATGTTGAATTCACCAACTGTTCAAAGTTGTTCTGAACAGAAAAGTAATAGGAGAGTTCACCAGCTGTATCATGAGAACTAGATGAAAGCAATTGGCGGTGGTGAACATTGATATCACCTAAAATGATAATTTCAGAAGAAGGAGAAGAAGAAAGAATGTGCTCTATTTTTGAGTTTAAATAGTCGGAGAATTTAGGATAGTTAGTAGAATTAGGTAATATATGGACAGAACAATTAAATTAAGAACTATAATTGCAAGTCAGCTTAATTTATAAAGTAGAGAATTCAAAAGTCTCCAAATTAGAGACACGAGAACAAACAACATAGACGCCCACATATGCGCAACATCTACCTTTGGCTGAAAATTGAGGATAGAGACAGTAGGGGGTAACAGAATAAAGTTTGCAGTCAGTGGTTAAAAGCAAGAGATGACGTTTAGAAGAAGAGAGGTGGTGTTCGACAAAGGGTAAATTAGAAAAATGTCAGCGAATGTTGCAGAAATTAATGAAAAAAGAAGGGCATGCACTGGGGCAAACAGGATGCAAATTCTTGGTGGCACCATCCCTATCATCGGAGATCGGAGGCCTCCAACTCCCAAGTGATGAATGTTCCTTTGACCTAAATGCTTTCAAATATATATATATATATATATATATATATATATATATATATATATATATATATATATATATATATATAATATATATATATATATATATATATATATATATATATATATATATATATTCAGTGCTGATAAAAAATAAATACTGGAAAGAACGGATTTTTTCAAGGGTATTTTCTTTAACACCTCTGAATAATTAAATTTTTTTTTTCTTTTGAAAGTTTATTTTAAAAGGCTAAATTTTAAAAATGAGGCGAAATCAATCTTAAACTGTTTGATTTTTCACCGATTCCGATGAAATTTTTGTGAACATATAGGTTTTTCCTGCTGAAAAAAAGTCCATTTCTGAGTCTAAAACGGTTAAAATGTTTTTTTTTTTTTTAACCCTTTTTCATATAAATAGTGGGGATAAAACCACTGGTTAGTATAACTTGAAATTTGGAGTATACATTTAAAATTATATTTGCTACAAAAGCTTCTAACAGAATTTTGTTCCCTACGTTTCAGAAAAAATTTTATAACCCCAAAACTGACCAACTGTCGGAAAAAAAAATTTTTTAAGAAAAAATCCACCTTTTCGGAAAAAATAAAAAAAAACTAAAATTACAACATTTCTTATTTATGGTGGGTTTATAGAGGATGAATGGAGCTACAAACTCCTCTCTATACTTTGCTTAATCTGATATTCGTTGGTTTCGAGATATAACCTCTCAAATATGGTCTACTTTTGAAAAAATTTCAAAAATTCCCAAAGTTTGAGAGGTTATGTCTCTCTTCAAACAAATATCAGTTAATAATGTACTAAATAAAAGTTGTAGCCCTTGTCCCTCCTCTAAATAATATCCAAAATTTTAAAAATTAGTAGATAGAGTTTTTTTAAATTTTTTTTTTTTTTTTTTTTTTTTTTTTTTTTTTTTTTTTTTCAAGTTTATTTGAAGAAAATTTATTTCAAAAATATCAAAAATCTGTTCCCGCTAATGCAAGAAATTGGGGCTAAGATTATTCACTTAAATTTTCAGCTCATGTGGACCAGTGGTTTGACTCTGCTATTCATTTTTTTAACCAGGGAAAAATGCATATATACTGAAATTTTTAGCTCATACGTTTCAATAATAAATTTTTTTTTTAGATTGGAATCCTCCTTTTAATTATACTTCATTTATAACTGCCCAGTTTGCCGATCTGCTAGCTTTATATATATATATATATATATATATATATATATATATATATATATATATATATATATATATATATATATATATATATATATATATATATATATATAATAAATCACCTCTGTTCGGCAAAGACCAGAGATCTACAACCTCCACCATTGTAGGAAGGCAGTTGATTATGTTGTACTTGATTATTGAACCCATACACATTCCAGATCATCCTAACCAATTCTTGAACATCCTTGACTTATGCTTCATCACTTCCTCCTTTCGGTAACTCTGACCATAATCTTATAGGTCTTAGTTATAATGTTTTCTCTAAAACTGCTCCATAATCCCCTAAGCGTACTTTGTGTCACTTCAATCAGGCTAATTGGGAGACAATGCGCTGCTTCTTTGCAAACTACTTTTGGAATCAATCCTGCTTTGGCTCGGAGGAAGCTTTGATTTCTTCTGAAAGGGTAAGGGCCGTAATCGTCGAGGGGATAAGCAGGTTCATTCCATCTTCAACTAAATCTTTTTGTCTTCAAAATCGCTGTTTTGATGGCAACTGTTCTCGTGTCCTTCAGGAGAGACCTATCTATCTAACTGATTTATAGTCTTCTGCCCTTGGGAGTCTTGTATGGTGGCACTTGATATATTCAAAACTTTTCACCTGGTATGACATGCGTCACTGCTCTCTAAGCTAAGCTCCCTTCCTTTGGGTTTCGTACTTCTCTTTGCCTACTCATGTCTAGTTTTCTTTCAGATAGTTCCTTTTCGGCATTTGTAGATAGAGCATTCTTTTCTTCCTTTCTTGTAGATTTTGGTGCTCTTCATGGTTTTTTTTCTATCTCCTACATTATTCTTACTTTTCTTTAACGATCATCTCAACTTCACTCATGTCGATAACTTAACTCACCATTTATTTACTCATTTCAAAACTGCCATCACTTCTGATTATCGTCTTCAGCTTTCCGATTCTATTCTTGCGATCTGGATGGAATTTCCCGGTGGGGTCACCCAAACCTTGTGAAATTCAACTCTTTAAATACTCGGCTTCTTCACATTTCCCTCTAAAAAACACCTAACTGTTTTATCTTTCTTAACTTTCCTCTCCCATCTCACCTGTTGATAACTAACATTTTTGGTCTAATCATAAACAATAAACTATCTTGGAAACCACTTATCACAATGGTTGCTAAGCTGTGAATACTATTTAGGTCAAGACAATTTTTTCCTTCAGAGCAGTTACCTCAATTATATAAGGGTCTTTTTTGCCTTTGTATGGATTACTGTTCTCACATTTGGGGTGGTCTTCGGTTCCTTCACTCTTTTGGATATGGTTGAATCTAAACCTAAAAGATTAATAAACTATCTCCTACCTTCAAACTCACTCAGCCTTCTATCTCTACGACGTGACGTTGGTTAGCTATCTCTTTTCTATAGAATTCTCCAATGGTAGGAACTCGAGGAAATTGGTCTTTCGCATTCCACCACCATTGCGTCGCCCTCGTGGCACATGGGGTGCTTTGCTTTCGGAAATCCTATGCTTGCTTGTTGTTGCACCTCCTTCTTATCAGGCACTTCTGTTCTGTGGAACTCTATATCATCATCTGTTTTTCCTCCTGCATTTAATCTTTCTTTCTTCAAGGCTTCAATCTGTGTCTACTTGAGAGATGTACGATAGGTTCGGCCCTGGGCTGGTTTTTCTTTCTCTTTTTCTCTTTTATATATGCCCCCTCCTGTGCAGAAAGGCATGTCGCAAGAGCCCTTCTCAATGGAAGAGGTATGAGACGGGACAGTTAAGAAGAGTAGTGATCATTGTAATAGCGATAATATAGATGTTTTCGCAATAATTCGACGAAAGAGACTATAGAGTTAGTGAGAGCTAGAGAATTTAAATGACGAAATGCCCAAGACTCCAACTTTTGTAGTGGAGTTGTATCTGTTGAATCACTCCAGATGTGTTTTCTATTCAAGGTCAAAGAGCACCTTTATATAAAGCAAATAACTGTTTGAGAATGTTTACCAATGCAGGTTGCAAGTTCAGAAGGACAGGTTTCGAAAATCACAAGGGATAAGAGTAGAACTGTACGACTTCTTAGTTTTAAGCTCAGAGTAAACATTAAAAAATCTTTAGTGGAAATTACAATGTTTGGCATAAATGTGTTGCAGAGCGTTGAATAAGAAGGAATTGCTCCGGAATGGTCAAGTTTAAGTTAGTGGCAAAGGTTTGAGCGAATATTTCAGCTTTATCAGGACAAGAGGCAGTTATGTAGTCAGAAGATACTAGAGGAGAGAAAGAGGAATAAACAAAGAGTTGACATTTTTAGCAAAATTCCAGAAAATATGTCTCTGAAGTGTATCTGTTTAATTACATACATTAATAATTTTTTATTCGACACCTTTGGCTTTTATGACGGTAGCTATCCTTTTTGTCATATAACCAACTAGTTTCCTGTACTTTTCGTTACTTTGTTGTTCCACTCTTCCTTGATGTGACATGATAGGTTTTCCTTTACCTAATTGAGTTTGTCAGGAATCTAATCTACACTTTGTAAGGACATAAATATTCTATGTGGTTCGGGTCCGAAAACTGTGTAGGCCACTCCAAAACATGTACGCTATTGTTCTGAAACTATTTTAGACAGAGAGATGTTTTGTGGCATGGCCCAATATCCTGCTGGAATATGACACCTTCCATGTTCGTGTCATGAAATTTCATAGTAAACGATGTTATGAGTGCTGTTTTCAGTATATTTATGTATTTCTTTGCGTTCTTGCTGCTGTCACATATGAACAATTCAACCACACCAGACTCTGCCATGCAGACACATATCGTTATGCTGCCTCTTACATATTCAATAGAGGGTATCACTCATTATGGTCTATACTCTTCACAAAATCTGCTTCATCACATATGCCCCACATGGTGTTTCAAAGACCTGCGCAATAATTCTGAAAAACTGCTTAGAATATTTACATTACTCGTTCTATAATAAATGGTTTGTCGAGTTTGAAAATATGTAGTTGTAAGAGAAACATATATGATGAACATCTTACCTCAATATTTGTTTCGTTCGACCATAAATCTTTTGACTAATCGTGCTCGTTCCAACTTTGATGGCTTATAGCCCACTTGTACCGTGATGTTATGTTTTTATTAGAGAACTTGTAAAACCTTTAGTTCAGCTTTCAGCAACCTTATTCTTGCGGTTCTTGCTGATGTTGGCTCGATAGACGATGTCCTACTATTTTTCAATGACTTTCAGATCAACCTCATGTCCTTACGCTCCATAATAATTCAGTTTTGTTTTGTTTTCTGCTTGATGCCATTTGATGTGTCGTTTTTGAACAGCTTAAGAGGGTAACGCTCATCTTGGCGTCAGCTTTTAACAGTGGTGTATATTTGAATTTGCAATTTGCCTTGTTCATGAAAGAACTAAATATCTTTCCGTTATTGCACACGAATTTCACGGAATTTGGACATAAAAGCAAGAAGCACACCAAATAAACAAAATCCAACCATATGAGATCCAACGAGAAGTGGAAGTAGTTACAACGCCCCAGTTTCCAGAAGTGACTAGAATGTCAAACAAGCACGGTAGTTAATGAATTTACCAAAGGGATATTTCTTAACCTCAATGAAATCTAAACTTTGCAGTACGTCTATATTTGCGATACCTGGATGCGATATCAACCAACAGCTCTTTTGTCCAAGACTGTTCATTAATAAATATATATATATATATATATATATATATATATATATATATATATATATATATATATATATATATATATATATATATATATATATAGAGAGAGAGAGAGAGAAGAGAGAGAGAGAGAGAGAGAGAGAGAGAGAGAGAGAGAGAGAGAGACAGAGAGAGAGAGAGTACATAAGATCAAGTATTGATATTCGAAATAAAAGTTTCATGAGAACTTTACAGAATAAGTAGCATGAAAAAAGGCTGTGAATAGAAACTATCCACGAAGAAAAAAAAAGGAAAGAAAGAAAGAAAAAAAAAAAATTCCCTCTAGAGAGAAAAAAAAAAAAAAAAAAAAAAAAAAACAAATAAAAATAAAATAAAAAAAAGGCCGAAATTGTGAGTCATTTCGGTGTTTCATTTCGCTGTTTTTGGTGTTCCATTTCGTGTTTGGGCGTTTCATTTTCGTCTTTTACAATCAAACGAGTCCCGAAAGAGAAACGAAAAATGCTTCAACAAATTGAGAGGATAGAAAAGGAAGATCGCATTCTTTAAACCAATATATATATATATATATATATTATATATATATATATATATATATATATATATATATATATATATATATATATATATATATATATATATATATATATATATATATATATATATATATATATATATATATATATATATATATATGGGGCTGGAGCGGGAAATGTGAGCGATTTCTCCTTGCGAATAGCTCCGAATGACTCAGTCGTTAAACGAGTACATCAGTGGAGTGCTCTGAAATGGCAGCCAGCGGTATCCGCCGTGGGCCCTTGAAACCCAAGGATCTTCCTCGAAAGGTCCCACTGACAGGACTTAGTCCTACCTGGGGGAAGGTGATTATTTATATATATATATATATATATATATATATATATATATATATATATATATATATATATATATATATATATATATATATATATATATATATATATATATATATATATATTATATATATATATATATATATATATATATATATATATATATATATATATATATATATATATATATATATATATATATATATATATATATATATATATATATATATATATATATATATATATATATATATATATATATATAATGGAAAATTCCTAAAACAAATAAAAAGCTATAAGCTAATTGAAACCGCTAAGCAACTAAGCACACATACTTACATTGTAGAGAATAAAAAACATGCTTGTGGGAAAACGCATGCTTGAAAAAAATGCATTCCTTCAGAGAAAACGCATACTTGATAGAAAACGAATGCTTAAGAGAAAACGCATCCTGGAGAGAAAACGCATGCTTGAAAGAGAACGCATTTTTGAGAGAGAACGCATGCTTGAGAGAAAACGTATGCTTGAAATTGAAAGAGAACGCATGCTTGAGAGAGAATGCATGCTTGAGAGAAAACGCATGCTTGAGAGAAAACACATGCTTACAATGAATACCTAAATACTCCCATGCAAAAAAAAAATAATGTAAGGCCCCAAAATTAATACAAAAATTAAAGAAAAATAAATTCAACTATAATAAATTCCTTGCTTGTAAATTTACTGAAAAATTATTCTTCGTTAAAGGTATACAGTATACTATATATAATAATAATATTGTAAAATAATAATACTGTATCATAATTATTAAGATAATAATAATAATAATAATAATAATAATAATAATAATAATAATAATAAAAATCATAAAATTAATAATAATAATAATAATAATAATAATAATAATAATAATAATAATAATAATAATAAATAAATAAATTAAAGAATATATAAATACGTCTAATTAAAAAAAGGAAAAAAAAGAAACCTAAAGAAATGGGTGGAAATGAATATATATAAAATAAATAAATAAATTAAAATGAATAAATAAATAAATAAATTAAAAAATTAAAAAAAATATTATTTAACTTAATAGTCGTCTCTCCTTTTTATGCTCCATTTTCCCTTAAATGTTTTTTATTTTTTTTATTTTTTATTTTTTTTTATTTTTTTTTTTTTACATTTGAACTTTTCAAATATTTTTCGGAAATATATTGAAATTCCAATTCCACTTTCTTTGTTCAATTTCTTATTTAAAATGTCATCTCTATAACGGAAATATATATATATATATATATATATATATATATATATATATATATATATATATATATATATATATATATATATATATATATATATATATATATATATATATATATATATATATATATATATATATATATATATATATATATATATATATATATATATATATATATATATATATATATATATATATATATATATATATATATATATATATATATATATATATATATATATATATATATATATATATATATATATATATATATATATATATATATTATATATATATATATATATATATATATATATATATATAGACGAAAACCTCACAACAAACGAAATTACAAACATATCCTCCCTCAAATCAGCTATTCAACATCTCACCCACACAATCCAGAAAGCAGCCAACATCTACATCCCTAAAGGCCACATAAAAAAATTACGAACCTAGCCTCTCCCCGAAATCACTTCTCTCATAAAACAAAGGAACGCCTAAAACGGCAAAACAACCCCACTCAACTCACCAAAACTCAATTAGAAACCCTTAACAATCAAATATCGACCCTAATAAAAACTCACACAACCAACAACTACCAAAACTTCCTCATCAAAAACTTAGACAACACTAACAGCAAAAGAGTCTGGAAAACAATCCACAAAATCCACAACGCAAAAAACAACCCTCTCCACACTCATGAAACTCCAACCAATCCCATTACACAAACCCCATTAACTCCCAAACAACACATCAACCTACTGGCCACACACTTCGCTAAGCAAAGTAGCTTACCTACCCACC
>SEYY01007348.1:50000-52500 GCA_009176605.1 Armadillidium nasatum
TTTCTTCAGGCGGTCAAATTCTACCACATTCTACCATAGTTGGAGAGATGTCGCAATCGTCGTCGGTTAATGGATGACATGTCCCTATACACAGCGTTTGAAGGTGTGTAATTCAAAGGAGGTTGTGTTAAAAGATAAATGGAGTCTGTTCCAAACTTTGTGATTTGAGTACATGTAAGTAAGATTCAGCATAGCTATTAAGTCTGAGTTCAGAGAGTTGGACAGAGAAAGGATGAGATTGTGTAGAAAATAGTGTCGCACGAGCATTTCACAGATTAGGTATGCGACTAGATGATCTGTGTCCGTTGTAATATTGATAGCAAAAAGAGAGTGACATAACAGTAGGATGAGCAGAAAGAGACTACAGAGAGTTAGTAAGAGCGAAAATACTATTAAGACGGAAATCACTAGACTCCACGTTTTAAAGGAGAGAAATGCCAGTGGAACCACCCAAGATGTGTGAGGGGTACTGTATTCAAGGGAAAACAGAACCCCTATAAAGATTAAGCAACTGAGATGGTGTGATGAAAATCTGAAGGCGCATCAGAATACCCAACTTCTTAGAAGCTTGTTTTGAAAGAGAAGTAATATGAACATTCCAAGAAAGATCACGAGAAAAAGAAACACCTAGATTATAAAGACAGACGAAGGTTTGAGTTGTGTGTTTTCGAAGAACATATCATAGTTGTGTGAAAGATTGTGGCGAGTAGAAAGATAGAGGGATTGAGTTTTTGAGTCATTGAAAAAGACCATGTTTGTTCTGCCCCAATTTGAAATACGAGTAAGATCAGAGGTCAGTTGCTAGAAAGCTATCCTTCATGCCTTCAAATAACTGCTGTTGGAAGAAGCATCTTTCAAATTAAAAAGAGCAATGAAGGGTGGACTTATCGGCATAGGAGTGGATAGGTGATGAAGTAATAGAAAGAATGTCATTAATGAAAAGTAGGAAAAGAGTTGGCGATAGGAGAGATTCCTGAAAAACACCACTATTTATTCATAGATTTAAGGAAGAACGGTTGTAGTTTTCAAAAGCTGTTATAGATCGACCGGAAAGGAAATCAGAGAGATGACCATAGAGAGTATGATAGATTCCGAAAGAAGGAAGTTTGGAAATCAAAGCTTTGTACAGAATTTGTCGAAAGCTTTTAATATGTTCATCACGACAGCAAAAAATTCACCGAAATGACGAAGAGAGGAAGACAAGAATCAGAGGGAAGTGAAAGAAAATCGTCAATATGGCTTAACGAATCCATGCTGGCAATCAGAGATAAGATTAGAAGAATTGATTGGTTTCCAAATCTCCTTAATAAGGATAGAGTCAAAAACCTTTTAATGAACGGAGGTTAAAGGAATAGAACGATAGTTATGGGGTTGAGAGATGTCCCCTTCTTCGGCACAGGCTGAATGAGATTACGTTTACAGCAAGAAGGAAAAGTTAATGTAGAAAGACAGAGACTAAATAGTTTACCAAGGCAGGGTATAATTTCAGACGCAGAAGTCTTAAGAACCACAGGAAGAATTTAACATTAGGACCATGCTCCTACTTATGAGAACTAGATGAAAGCCATTGGAGGTAGTGAACGTTGAAATAACCTAATATGATGAATTCGGAGAAGGAGAAGAAGAAAGAATGTGCTCGTTTTTGAAGTTCAAATAGTCGAATAATTTTTTATAGTCAGTAAAATTAGGAAATAAATAGAGAGAAAAAAATTTAGTTGTAGCATTGCAATAAAGCTTAAGCCTTGAGCCATATAATAGATAATTTAGAAGACTATTTTAGAGACACGAGACAATCGACATCGTTGCGAACACATATGCTCAACATCCAGCTTTTGCTATAAATTGAGGATAGAGACAGTAAGAGGTAACAGAGCAAGGTTTGCTGTCAGCATTCTCGAGCACTTGATTTTCAGTTTAAAACAAGACATGAGGTCTAGAGTAAAAGAGGTTGTGTTCAAGAAGGGGGAAATTAAACAAAATATCGCGAATGTTGCAGAAATTGATGAAAAAAACGGAAACTGTGCACTAGTGCAAGCCTGATGCGAATTCTTGGAGGTTCCAACCCCATCATCGGAGGCCTCCAACTCCCGAGTGATGATGGGGCGAGGGATCGATGAGGGGAATGGTTTGCATGCCTTAGCTCGAAGCATCTCTAAGGTTGCTTTATGTTTCACCCTTTTTTTATTTTATTAGGTAATATAAGAGTAAACGCTTATAAAATTGTGGGTAGGAGTAATGGGGACATGGACACTCCTATATGAGACGCGTAAAGGAACGAATCAAATTGCAAAGGAGTGAAATAAATGGCCTAGCTCATCATTTCAAATGCCCAATGGGAGGCATAAAATTTATATATATATATATATATATATATATATATATATATATATATATATATATATATATATATATATATATATATATATATATATATATATATATATATATGTGTGTGTGTATGTGTGTGTGTGTGTATACATACACATATTTATATATTCAA